>JANZXR010128672.1:0-35441 GCA_027575705.1 Erythroxylum echinodendron
AGGCGTTGCTAACTTCAAAAGATCTTTAGCTCCTTTCTTTGACATGATATGTTGCTCTTATGTAAAGTTGATGTTAGGTGGATTCCCTGAGCAAATTTGGTGCTCTTTTTAGATTAAAGTTTAATGAGCAAAAAAGCCTTATCCTTGTTTATGAAACTATGAGCTCTTCTTTTAACCATCTTGGCTCAATCGCTAGCGTAATTTTGTTAGTTTATGATGCTTTAGTTTTTAAGTTCTTGACATGCTATTAACATTATTTGACATAACTAAAGTAATAATTTCTTACTGGTACAGAACTTTACAACAAATAATTTATGGATGTGTTTAGATTATATTTGGTTACATAAAAGCCTAGCATATATCATCATTAGTTAGTGGACAAGTGGAAGTCACTAACCGGGAACCAAGAAGGACACTAGAAAAGATTGTGGAGCTCTTAAGTAGAGGTTGGTCTGTGGAAAATCTTTTCCTTTGCAGCACATCGCTGAGGCAACTTTACGGAAAGTTTTTGCCGTTCCATTGATATTAGAGCATAAAACATTTTTAGCTTCAAAGTTTCTTAACTTAAACCAAGACTGTATTGGTGGAAAGTGAGTATTCCAAATCAAAGAGTTAGATGATTGGTTCAACATGGCATATAAAAATTCACATATTCATTAATAAAAGGCAAAGTAAAGGCATGGCTAATGTCAAAAGATCTTTGAATCCTTTGTTTAACATGATATGTTGCTCTTACGTAAAGTTGATGTTAGCTGGATACCCTGAACAAAATTTGTGCTATTTTTAGCTTGAAGGTTAATGAGCAGAAAAGCCTTATCCTTGTTTTTGAAACCATCAGCTCTAATTTTAACCATCTTGTCTCAATCGCTGGGTTAAGTTTGGCAGTTTTTGATGCTAGGGTACTTTTAAGTTCATAACAAAGCTATTTACTTGATTTGCCTTAACCAAAGTAGTAATTCCTTATAAGTACAGAACTTTACAACCAATAATTTACAGATGTTGTTAAATGATATTTGGTTACACAAAATGGATCTATCATCATTAGTAATGAGAACCAAGGTCAACATATTCTTGAAGGAAAGCTTGCTACCATGCATGGAGGATTACATAGAGATTCACATGGCAAGTATGCTGCCATAGGTGGACAAGCTGCTATCAATGATCCATTATATGTTCCTAGTGGGTCAATCACGAGATCAAGATCCAAGAATATCAAGGAAGCCATGCAAGGATTGGTGCACAAAACTTGGGAAGATCTGGACAATTGGGTCGAATTGAAGTAGTCAGCAAGCAAGAACAAGCCATTCAAGTTAGGCTTGGAAAAGGGAGATCCAAGTTTCTGTATAACCTTCGTTCAAGTTTCTGTATTCTTAAGTTTCTAGTTTCACTGTTTCTTTGATGTAGGTTCTTTATACCAAGGTTCTTGTCCTTTTAGACAAAGGGTCAAAGTCCATCAAAACCAGATTTTTGTTTAGGTATCTTGGGATCATATAATTAGATTCATGTAGGTTTTCTAGTTTCATCTCTATTGGGTTCACATCATTTATTAATCAGAACCATCCTAAGCCAAATCTTCTATCCTTCCAATTCAAGATTCACCCTTAACATCTTGTTTTGGTTTTCTATCTTTTTTTTTTTGGTTTTTCCACACCCCATACACTAAAACCACGAAAATTTCCACCCTCATAGCCTAAAACATACCAACCAACTGCACCTATCCATCCTACCCAAAACAGATTCGATTTTCTTAGTTTTTTCTCTTGTTTTAGTTCATCTTGTTTCTTTGTTTTTCGTTCAATATAGTTCAAGACACCTTGTTTTTCAAAGATTAGGGTTCTTTCATAATAAAAAAAAGAAAAGAAAAGAAAAGAAAAGAAAGTGAAAGAAAAGTGCAAGAAACTCCAAGAAAGTGCAAGAAATTGTCAAGAAGTTCAAGAAAGTCAAGTGTTTTTCTGCTTCTAACGTTCTTTTGTTCTTTTTCTAAACTTCTTCAACCTTTTCTTCTAAAAAATCCAGCTCTTGATTATATTTAGCGAACTAACACACCGGTTAGATTATTTAAAGGTTTGCTTTGTTCCAAAAGAACTTAATAGAGAAAGCAAAAGTGGAAAAAGGCAAGAGTGAGTGAGGTTAGCATCAGTAAAAAGCCAAGAAGAGTGAAACACGAGTGGAGTGTCATTCTTCAAGTGTAAACACTGAGGGAGTGAGTTAGGTTTTTTTTCTTGTTTACTAATATTTATTTGCTATTTTTATCATGTCTAAGCAAGATGAAAGTGCTACCAAAGAGACTTCAACAAGCATGGATGATGATCTCAAGTTCATGATTCAGTCCATGCAACAACATTTTCAACAGTTTGACTTCTTGTTTAAGGAGATGAAGGACAGAATGGATTCCTTTGAAGCTTACAAGCATAGGAGGCAACCAAAGAGGGTCCAAAACACTAGGGAGCAAAATGATTTTTCAGATTATGAAGAAGATGATTCCATGACCATTTTGCGTGATGAGGAGTATGATGTAGGGGTTGTTATGGGTACTTGCAGAGCTAGAGGAGTGAGGGGAAGGATGCATAGCTGAAATTTAGGTGGGAGAGATGATGATGTGGGTAGAAACCAAGGAGGAAGGGATATGGTGGACAGAAACTTAGGGAGCATGAAGATAAAGATACCACCACTCCAAGGTAGGAATGACCCTGAAGCTTATTAGAGTGGGAGAAAAAGATTGATTTGATCTTTGATTGCCACAATTATTCAGAGGAAAATAAAGTAAAGCTTGTTGTTGTGGAGTTTAAAGACTACGCTCTTATATGGTGGGATCAACTAATCACTAGTAGGAGGAGAAACCTATAGTGGCTTATTGATAGTTGGGATAATTTGAAGGCTCTTATGAGGAGGAGGTTCATACCTAGCCACTACTTTAGAGATCTGTTCCAAAGGCTTCAAAGCCTTACTCAAGGGTCCAAGAGTATGGAGGAGTAATACAAGGAGATGGAGATAACCATGATTCGGGCTAATGCGGAGGAGGACCGTGAGGCCACTATGGTAAGGTTATGGAATGAGTTGGACAGAGATATTGCTAATGTTGTGGAGTTGCAACATTATGTGGAGATTGAAGACATGTACACATGGCCATGAAGGTGGAGAGACAACTCAAAAGAAAAGAGGCAGTCAAGAACTTCAACAATTCTAACTCAACATGAAAGCAGAATTGGAACAAGCAAAATCAAAAATTTGGGAGTTCTCCTAAGATCAAAACTGAGCCTATCAAGGCTAAAGATGATGACTCCAACAAGTCCAAAGGTAAATATGAAACCGAAACTAAACGTTCTCATGATATTAAGTGTTTTTGTTGTTTGGGTGTAGGACATATTGCTTCTCAATGTCCAAACAAGAAAGTGATGATTATGAAGGAAAATGGAGAAGTGGAGACTGAGAGCTATGATGATTATGCTGACATGCCATCTTTGGTGGATGATGGTGATGATGGTGGAACTAGTAAACCCATAGATGGAGGGGAGATGTTATCCCTTGTAACTAGGCATGTTTTGATTGATCAAAAAAAAGTGGATGATTCTGTCCGGCAAAGGGAGAACATATTCCACACTAGATGCCATATCAAGTCTAAGGTACATAGTATGATCATAGATGGGGGGAGTTGTACCAATGTTGCTAGCACATCCCTTATAGAGAAGTTAAGCTTACCTACCATAAAACACCCTAAAGCCTATAGATTACCATGGTTGAATGATTGTGGGGAGATTCTGGTAACTAGGTAAGTTTTTGTTAGCTTTTCTATTCCGTATTGTGATGAGGTACTTTGTGATGGTACGCCAATGCATGCAATCCATGTCTTATTGGGTAGACCATGGCAATTTGATAGGAGAATGATCCATGATGGTTTTAAGAACCATTATAAATTTGTGAAAGATGGGAAACTAATAAATCTTATTCCATTAACACCTAACTAGATTTATGAGGATCAATTGAAACTTAAAAAGGTGGGTGAACATGAAAAGGTGGTGGGGGTAAAACTAGTGTGAATGGGCAGAATGTTGTGGAGGCCGAACCAACTAGGGAAAATAAGGATCTTGATAGGAAAGAGGGTAAGAAGAAGATGAGTTTCTTTGCAAAGGAAAGTGAGATTAAGAAACCCTTACTGGCTGACCAGCCCATGATTCTATTGGTGTACAAAGAATCTTATTTTAACACTAATGAAACCAACTCTTCTCTTCCTGTTGTTTCCTTGCTGCAGGAATTCAAGGATGTATTTCCTAATGAGAGTCCCAGTGGATTGCCACCCATTAGAGGCATTGAACATCAAATAGACTTTGTGCCTAGAGATATCATTCCAAACCGCTCAGCCTATAGGAGCAACCTAAAGGAGACCAATGAGCTTTAAAGGCAAGTAGAGGATTTGATGAGCAAAGGGTATGTGAGGGAAAGCATGAGTCCATGTGTTGTTATGGTGTTATTAGTACCTAAAAAGGATGGAACTTGGAGAATTTGTATTGATTGCCGGGTTATGAACAACATAATGGTAAAATATAGACAACCCATTCCTATATTAGATTATATGCTTGATGAATTACATGGATCTTATGTTTTTACCAAGATTGTCTTAAAAATGGTTACCACAAATTAGAATGAAAGAAGGTAATGAATGGAAAGCAGCTTTTAAAACAAAATATAGTTTGTATGAGTAGTTAGTTATGCCTTTTGGGTTGACTAATGTACCTAGCACTTTTTTGAGGTTGATGAACCATGTTTTGAGAACTTTCATTGGTAAGTTTGTTGTGGTATATTTTGATGATATTCTGATTTATAGCAAGTGTTTGGATGACCATATTTAACATTTACGATGTGTACTTGTTGTTTGAGGAAAGAAAAGTTATTTCCTAACTTTGATAAGTGTACTTTTTGCATGGACAAAGTTGTGCTTCTTAGTTATGTTGTTACTTTAAAAGGTATAGAGGTTGATGAGGACAAAATCAAGGCTATTAGAGATTGGCCGAAACCTACTTCCATTACTGAGGTAAGATCTTTATATGGAATGTATAGTTTCTTTAGGAGATTTGTTAAAAATTTTAGCACTATAAATGTTCCATTGACTGAGATTGTGAAAAAGAATGTGGGATTCCATTGGGGTACATCTCAAGAGAATGCTTTTAATACTATTAAAGATAGGTTATGTTCAGCACCTATTTTAGCACTGCCTAACTTTACTAAAACTTTTGAGATTGAGTGTGATGCCTCAGGGATAGGTATTAGAGCTGTTTTGATGCAAGTTAGGCATCCTATAGCCTATTTTAGTGAGAATCTTGGAGGTGCTTCATTAAACTACCCTACATATGACAAGGAGCTTGATGCAAGATAGGCGTCCTATAGCCTATTTTAGTAAGAAGCTTGGAGATGCTTCATTGAACTACCATACATATGACAAGGAGCTTTATACACTTGTTAGAGCTTTAGAGACTTGGCAACATTACTTATGGCCTAAGGAGTTTATGATTTATATTGATCATAAGAGCTTGAAGCATTTAGGGGGGCCAATGTAAGTTGAACAAGAGACATGCTAGATGGATGGAGTTCATTGAAACTTTTCCTTATATGATCAAGTATAAGCATGGTAAGGAGAATATAGTTGCTGATGCACTATCAAGGAGGGTTAGCTTGGATGGAAAAAGAAAGGCTGAATTTGTTAAGAATTTCATGAGAAGGTACGGCTAAGCACTGAGAGGAGGAATGAGCAATATGCCTCTAGTGCTAACAAAGGAAGGAAGCTTGTATCCTTTGAACTTGGTGATTGGGTTTGGGTTCATATGAGAAAAGAAAGATTTCCAGCCCAAAGGAGATCTAAGTTTCTTCTTAGAGGAGATGGTCCTTTTCAAGCCCTTGAGAAGATCAATGACAATGCTTACAAGTTTTATTTGCCTTGTGAGTATAATGTTAGTGCAACATTTAATGTTTATGATCTTTCCCTTTATGATGTAGGTGATGATCCGAGGATGAATCCTTTTAAGGAGAGTGGGGATGATGAGAACCAAGGTCAACTTGTTCTTGATGGAAAACTTATTGCCATTGATGGAGGATTACATGGAGATTCATGTGGGAAGCATGCTGCCATAGGTGGACAAGTTGTTGCCAACGATCCATTATATGTTCCTAGTGGGCCAATCATAAGATCAAGATCTAAGAAGATCAAGGAAATCATGCAAGGATTGCTACACAAAGCTTGGGCAGATTTAGACAATTGGGACAAATTGAGTATTCATCATGTAAGAACAAGCCATTCAAGTTAGGCTTGGAAGAGGCAAATCCAATCTTTATCCATTGTATCAAGGTTACGGAAGACTAAACCAATATTGAAGATTACATGTTTGGGTTGTGCATTCTTGGAAAAATTCTTGAAAATTACATGTTTAGGACATGAATTGTGTTCAAGACTCAAGTATTGGTTTATTTGGTTATATTTTCTTAGTATGGCCGAAATTCTATGATAGGGAGGCTTTGGTTATGTTTAAATATGATTAGATGTCTTTAGATCAGATTTTGATCAGATTTGATTAGTTAGAATTTGAATTGTAATTAAGCCTTACAATCCTATCCCACGTGGGATTGACATGACTTAGACTTTTGCTACAAGTTGGTTTAGTTTGTTAAATTCAAATTAGGTTTATCTTGTCTTAGAATCCTACATATACTAGGATTGGTGTGATACATATCAGATTAGGAAGTGAGAGACTTGGTCAAATCAAATTTTTTATGACCTTATTTCTTAGAGTTCTATTAGAATTAGTATTTGTACGATCTTAGACGATCATTATGAAAGAGGAATTCAAATTATTCAATTGGAAAATAGAGATAGATTTTTCTCCTTGAGTTCTTGAAAGAACAAACCCAGAACTTATCAAAGAAATCCTTTCTTTGTGGCGTTCACAGCACTTCCATTATAACCTTCTTTCAAGTTTCTGTAGTCCTTGGGTTTAAGACTTTAATATAGTCTAAGTTTTGGGTTTCAATGTTTCTTGGGTGTAGGTTCTTTATACCAAGGTTCTTATCTTTTTTAGACAAAGGGTCAAGGTCCATCAAACCAGATTTGTGTTTAGGTTTCTTGGGATCATATAATCAGATTCTTGTGAGTTTTCTAGGTTTCATCTCTATTGGGTTCACATCAATTAGACTAGTGGACAAGTGGAAGTCACTAACAGGGAACTGAAAGGATAGTGGAAAAGATTGTGGAGCACTTAAGTACATGACGGTCTAAGAAAATATTGTCCATTGTACCACATCATTGAGGCTAGTTTAACGAAAATCTTGTCCTTTCCATTAATATTAGAGCATAAACCATTTTTTCTTCAAAGTTTCTTAACTTAAACTGAGATTTTATAGGTTAAAAGCGGATAATCCAAATTAGAGAGTTAGATGAGTGGTTTGACATGGCATATGAAAGTCACATATTCAAAAATAAAAGGAAAAATAAAGACAGGGCTAACTTCAAAACATCTTTAACTGCTCTCTTTGACATGATATGTTCCTCTTACGTAAAGTTTATGTTAGATGGATTCCCTGAGCAAATTTGGTGTTCTTTTTAGATTAAAGTATAATGAGAAAAGAAGCCTTATTCTTGTTTCTAAAGCTATAAGCTCTAATTTTAACCATCTTATCTCAATCTCAGATAAAATTTTGGTAGTTTCTGATGCTAGGGTACTTTTTAAGTTCTTAACAAAGCTATTTACTTGATTAGACATAACTAAAGTGATAACTCCTTAAAAGTACAGAACTTTGCAGCTAATAATTTATGGACGTGTTCAATTGATATTTGGTTACACAAAAAGCCTAACATCTAACATTATTAGAGTAGTGGAAAAGTGGAAGTCACTAATAGGGAATTGAAAAGGATAGTGGAAAAGATTGTGGAGCACTTAAGTACATGATGGTTTGCCGAAATCTTATCCTTTCACCGCATCACTGAGGGTAGTTTATGAAAAATCTTGTCCTTTCCATTAATATTAGAGCATAAAGCATTTTTAGCTTTAAAGGTTCTTAACTTAATCGAAAACTCTATAGGTAAAAAATGAATACTCCAAATCAAAGAGTTAGATAACCATCATATATGAAAATTCATATATTCAAAAATAAAAAGCAAAGTAAAGGTATGGCTAGCTTCAAAAGATCTTTAACTGCTCTCTTTGACATGATATGCTCCTCTTATGTAAAGTTTATATTAGATGGATTCACTGAGCGAATTTAGTGTTCTTTTTAGCTTAAAGTTTAAAGAGTAAAAAAGAATTATTTTTGTTTCTAAAGCAAGGAGTTTTAATTTTGACAGTCTTGTCTCAATTGTTGGGTTAAGTTTGGTATTTTTTGATCCTATGTACTTTTTCAGTTCTTGACGAATCTATTTACTAGATTTGACATAAGTAAAGTATTAGTTGCTCCAAATCAAAGAGTTAGATGAGTGGTTCAAAATGGGTTATGAAAATTTACATATTCAAAAATAAAAGGCAAAGTAAAGTCATGACTAACTTCACAAAATGTTTAATAGCTCTCTTTGACATGATATGTTGCTCTTATGTAAGGTTCACGTTAGATGGATTCCTTGAGAAAATTTGGTGGTCTTTTTAGCTTAAAATTTATTGAGAAAAAAAGCCTTATATTTGTTTATGAAACTATGAGCTCTAATTTTCACCATCATGTCTCAATCACTGGGTTAAGTTTAGTAGTTATTAATCCTCTATTACTTTTTAAGTTCTTGATGAAACTATTTACATGATTTTACATAACTAAAATATTAGTTGCTTATAAGTACATAATTTGTAGCTAATAATTTATGGATGTGTTTAAATGATATTTGGTTACAGAAAATGGCTAGCATATATCATCATTAGAGTAGTGAACAAGTAGAAGCCACTAATAGGGAACGAAAAAGGAAACTGGAAAAGATTATGGAGCACTTCAGCAGAGATTGGTATGTGGGAAATCTTATCCTTTGCACCACATCATTGAAGCTAGTTTATGGAATATCTTGTCCTTTCAATTAATATTAAGAACGTAAAGCATTTTAAGCTTCAAGGTTTCTTGACTTAAACCAAGACTCTATAAGTGAAAAGTGAATACTCCAAACCAATGAGTTAGATGAGTGGTTCGACATGGCGCTCTAAATTTAACATATTAAAAAAATGAAAGGCAAACTGAAGGCATTTTTAACTTCAAAAGATCTTTAACTGCTCTCTTTGACATGATATGTTGCTCTTATGTAAAGTTGATGTTAGATGGATTCCCTGAGCAAATTTGGTGCTCCTTTTAGCTTAAAGTTTAAGGAGAAAAAAAGCCTTATCCTTTTTTAAACTATAGGCTCATATTTTGACCATCTTGTCCCAATGGTTGAGTTAAGTTTGTTAGTTTTTGATGATTTGGTAGTTTTTAAGTTCTTGAAGATGCTATTTACATTATTTGACATAACTAAAGTAATAATTGCTTACTGGTTCACAACTTTACAACAAATAATTAATGGTTGTGCTTAAATGATATTTGGTTGCATAAAAAGCCTAGCATCTATCATCATTAGACTAGTGGACAATTGGAAGTCATTAACAGGGAACTAAAAAAGGACACTGGAAAAGATTGTGGAGCACTTAAGTAGAGGTTGGTTTGTGGAAAATCTTCTCCTTTGCATCACATCGTTGAGGCTAGTATATGGAAAATCTTGCCCTTTCCATTAATATTAGAGCATAAATTATTTTTAGCTTCAAAGTTTCTTAACTTAAACCAAGACTGTATAGGTGGAAAGTGAATATTCCAAATCAATGAGTTTTGAGTGGTTCGACATGGCATATGAAAATTCACATATTCAAAAATAAAAGGCAAACTGAAGGCATGGCTAGCTTCAAAAGATCTTTAACTGCTCTCTTTGACATGATATGTTGCTGTTATGTATGGTTGATGTGAGTTCCTTATCCTTGTTTCTGAAGCTATGAGCTCTAATTTTGACCATCTTATCTCAATCGTTGGGTTAAGTTTAGTAGTTTTTGATGCTCTGGTACTTTTTAATTTCTTGACGAAGCTATTTACATGATTTGACATAACTAAAGTAATAGTTGCTTATAAGTACAAAACTTTGCAAACAATAATTTATGGATGTTTTTAAATGATATTTGGTTACTCAAAATGGAGCTGTCATCATTAGACTAGAGGACAAGTGAAAGTCACCAGGTAACCAAAAAAGACACTGGAAAAGATTGTGGAGCACTTAAGTAGAGGTTGGTCCATGGAAAATCTTTTCTTTTGCACAACATCGTTGAGGCTAGTTTATTGAAAATCTTGTCTTTTCTGTTAATATTAGATCATAAAGCATTTTTAGCTTCAAAGTTTCTAATGAGAAGCAAGGTCAACATGCTTTTGTTGGAAAGCTTACTACCATGGATGGAGGATTACATAGAGATTCACGTGGGAAGCATGCTGCTATAGGTGGACAAGTTGCTACCAATGATCCATTATAAGTTCCTAGTGGGCCAATCTCACGATCAAGATCTAAGAAGATCGAGGAAGCCATGCAAGGAATGGAGCACAAAACTTGGGATGATTTGGATAATTGATCCGAATTGAAGAATTCAGTATGCAAGAACAAGCCATTCAAGTTAGGCCTGGAAGAGGGAGATCCAATCTTGATCCCTTGTATCAAGGTTGTGGAAGACTAAACCAATCTTGAAGATTACATGATTGGGCTGTGCATTCTTGAACAGATTCTTGAAGATCACATGTTTGGGCAATGAATTATGTTCAAGACTCAAGTATTTGTTTATTTGGTTATATTTTCTTCAGATAGCCGAGATTCTATGTTAGGGAGGCTTTGTTTGTGTTTAAATCTATGTAGATGTCTTTAGATCAGATTTGGACCATATTTGATTAGTTAGAGTTTGAATTGTAATTAAGTCTAACAATCCTATTCCAAGTGAGATTGGCATGACTTAGACTTTTGCTATAAGTAGGATTAGCTTACTAAATTCAGATTAGGCTTATCTTGTCTTAGAATCCTACATGTACTAGGATTGGTGTGATACATATCAGATTAGGAAGTTAGAGACTTGGTCAAATCAGATTTGTTATGACCTTGTTTCTTAGAGTTCTATTAGAATTAGTATTTATAGGGTCTTGGACGTTCATTATGAAGGAGGAATTCATATTATTCAATTGGAAAATAGAGAGAGTTTTCTCCTTGATTTCTTGAAAGATCAAACCCACAAATTATCAAAGGAATCCTTTCTTTGTGGCATTCACAACACTTCCATTATAACCTTCATTCAAGTTTTAGTCGTCCTTGGGTTTAGACTTTAATATAGTCTAAGTTTCTAGTTTCATTGTTTCTTAGGTGTAGGTTCTTTATACCAAGGTTCTTGTCTTTTTAGAGAAATGGTCAAGCTCCATCAAAATCAGATTTGTTTTTAGGTTTTTTGGGATCATAAAATTCGATTCTTGTGGGGTTTATAGGGTTCATCTCTATAAGGTTAACATCACATTCAAAAATAAATGTCTAAGTAAAGGCATGGCTAAGTTCAAAATATCTTTAACTGATTTCTTTGGAATGATATGTTGCTCTTATGTAAGCTTGATGTAAGAAGGATTCCTTGAGTAAATTTGGTGCTCTGTTTAGATTAAAGTTTAAAGAGAGAAAAAGTTTTATCCTTGTTTCTAAAGCTATGAGCTCTAATTTTGACCATCTTGTCTCAATTGATGGGTTAATTTTTGTATTTTTTGATGCAATGGTACGTTCTAAGTTTTGACAAAACTGTTTACATGATTTGACATAACTAAAGTAATAATAGCTTAGAAGTATAGAACTTTGCAATCAATAATTTATGGATGTTTTTAAATGATACTTGGTAACACAAAATGGATGTATCATCATTAGACTTGAGGACAAGTGGAAGCCACTATCAGGGAATCAAAAAGGACATTGGAAAGATTGTGCAACATTTAAGTTGAGGGAGAAAATGAATATTCCAAATCAAAGATTTAGATGAGTGGTTCAACATTGCATATGAAAATTCACGTATTCAATAAAAAAAGGCAAAGTAAAGGCATGGCTAACGTCAAAAGATCTTTGACTGCTCTCTTTGACATGATATGTTGCTCTTATATAAAGTTAATGTTAGATGTATCCCCCAAGCAAATTTTGTGCTCTTTTTAGCTTGAAGTTTAATGAGCAAAAAAGCCTTATCCTTGTTTCTAAAACTATGGGCTCTAATTTTGACCATCTTGCCTCAATCACTGGGTTAAGTTTGGTAGTTTTTTATGCTAGGGTATTTTTAAGTTCATGACAAAGCTATTTACATGATTTGACAAAACCAAGGTAATAATTGCCTATAAGTACAGAACTTTTAAGCCAATAATTTACAGATGTGTTTAAATGATATTTAGTTACGTAAAATGGATCTATCATCATCAAGACTGGTGGACAAGTGGAAGTCACTAATAGAGAATCGAAAAGGACAGTGGAGAAGATTATGGAGCACCTAAGTACGTGATGGTCTGTGGAAAATTTTGTCCTTTGCACCACATCATTTAGGCTGGTTTATGGAAAATCTTATCCTTTCCATTAATATAAATGAATAAACCATTTTTAGCTTCAAACTCTCTTAACTTTGAACAATGTAATTATAGGTGAAAAGTTAATACTCCAAATCAAAGAGATAGATTAGTGGTTCGATATGACATACGAAAACTCACATATTCAAGAATAAAAGGCAAAGTACAAGCATGGCTAAGTTCAAAAGATCTTTAACCGCTGTCATTGAAATGATATGTTCCTCTTATGTAAAGCTGATGTTAGATGGATTCCCTTAGCAAATTTGGTGCACTTTTTGGCTTAAAGTTTAACAAGCAAAAAAGCCTTATCCTTGTTTCTAAAGCTATGAGATCTAATTTTGACCATCTTGTCTCAATAGCCGGGTTAAGTTTAGTAGTACAAAACCTTGTAACCAATAATTTATGGATATTTTTAAATGATATTTCATTACATAAAATGGATCTGCCATCATTAGACTAGTGGACAAGTGGAATTCACTAACAGGGAACCAAAAATGGACACTTGGAAAGATTGTGGAGCACTTAAGTACAGGTTCATCTATGGAAAATATTGTCCTTTGCACCACATCATTGAGGCTAGTTTATGGAAAATCTTGTCCTTTCCATTAATATTAGAGCATAAAACCTTTTTAGGTTAAAACTTTCTTAACTTAAACCAAGACATTATAGGTGAAAAATGAGTATTCCGAATCAAAGAGTTAGATGAGTGGTTCGACATGGCATATGAAAATTCATATATTAAAAATAAAAGGAAAAGTAAAGGCATGGCTAACTTCAAAAGTTCTTTAACTGCTCTCTCTGACATGATATGTTCCTCTTATGTAAAGTTGATGTTAAATGGATTCCTTGAGCAAATTTGGTGCTCTTTTTAGCTTAAAGTCTAATGAGCAGAAAAACAGTATTCTTGTTTCTAAAGCTATGAGATCTAATTTTGACCATCTTGTCTCAATAGCTGGGTTAAGTTTAGTAGTACAAAACTTTGCAACCAATAATTTACTGATGTTCTTAATTGGTTACACAAAATGGATCTGCCATCATTAGACTATTGCACAAGTGGAAGTCACTAACAGGGAACCAAAAAGGACACTGGAAAAGATTGTGGAGCACTTAAGTACACGTTGATTGGTGGAACATTTTGTCCTTTGCACCACATCACTGAGGCTAGTTTATATAATATCTTTCTTTCCATTAATATTATACTATAAACCTTTTTTAGCTTCAAACTTTCTTAACTTAAACCGAGACTTTATAGGTGAAAAGTGAATACTCCAAGTTAAAGAGTTAACAGTGGTTCCACCTGGCACATGAAAATTCACATATTTAAAAATAAAAGGCAAAGTAAAGGCATGGCTAACTTCAAAAGATCTATAATTGCTCTCTTCGACATGATATGTTGCTTATATATAAAGTTGATGTTAGATGGATTCCTTGAACAAATTTGATACTCTTTTTAGCTTAAAGTTTAATAAGCAACAGAGCTTTATCCTTGTTTCTGAAGCTATGAGCTCCAATTTGGACCATCTTGTCTCAATTGCTAAGTTAAGTTTTGTAATTTTTGATACCATGGCATTTTTAAGTTCCTGATGAAACTATTTACATGATTTGACATAACATAACTAAAGTAATAATTGCTTATAAGTACAAAATTTTGCAGTCAATAATTTATGGATGTTTTTAAATGATATTTGGTTATGCAAAATGGATCTATCATCACTAGACTAGAGGACAAGTGAAAGTCACTAGCAAGGAACCGAAAAGGACACCAAAAAAGATTGTGGAGCACTTAAGTACAGGTTGATCTGTGGAAAATTTTGTCCTTTGTAGCACAACATTGAGGCTAGTTTACAAAATATCTTTCCCTTTTCATTAATATTAGAGCATAAACCATTTTTAGCTTCAAAGCTTCTTAACTTAAACCAAGACATTATAGGTGAAAAGTGAATACTCCAAATGAAAGAGTTAGATGAGTGGTTCAACATGGCATATGAAAATTCACATATTCAAAAATAAAGGCAAAGTAAAGTGAGGGCCAACTTCAAAAGATCTTTAACTGCTCTCTTTGACATGATATGCTGCTCTTATGTAAGGTTGATGTTAGATAGATTCCCTGAGCAAATTTGGTGGTCCATTTTGCTTAAACTTTAAGTGGCAAAAAAGATTTATACTTGATTTTGAAGCTATGAGCTCTAAATTTGGCCATGTTGTCTCAATAATAGGGTTAAGTTTAGTAGTTTTTGATGTTCTAGTACTTTTTAAGTTCTTGACGAAGCTATTTACATGATTTGACATAACTAAAGTAATAATTGCTTATAAGCACAAAATTTTACAGTCAATAATTTATGGATGTTTTTAAATGATATTTGGTTACACAAAATGGATCTATCATCATTAGACTAGAGGACAAGTGAAAGTCACTAGGAAGGAATAGAAAAGGACACTGGAAAAGATTGTGAAGCACTTATGTAGAGGTTGGTATGTGGAAAATCTTGTTCTTTGCAGCACATCATTGAGGCTAGTTTATGGAAAATCTTGTCCTTTTCGTTAACATCAGAGCATAAACGATTTTTCGCTTCAAAGTTTCTTAACATAAACTAAGACATTATAGGTGAAAAGTGAATACTCTAAATCAAGGAGTTATATGAGTGGTTTGACATGGCATAAGAAAATTCACAAATCTAAAAATAATAGGCAAAGTAAAGGCACGACTAAGCTCAAAAGATCTTTAACTACTCTCTATGATATGATAAATTGATCTTATGTAAGCCTGATGTTGGATTCCCTGAGTAAATTTGGTGCTCTTTTTAGCTTAAAGTTTAAAGATTGAAAAAGTTTTACCCTTTTTTCTGAAGTTATGAGCTTTCATGTTGACCATCTTGTCTCAATTGCTAGGTTAAGGTTTGTAGTTTTTGATGCTATGGTAGTTTTTAAGTTCTTGACGAAGCAGTTTACATGATTTGCATAACTAAAGTAATAATTACCCATAAATACAAGACTTTGCAACCAATAATTTATAGATGTGTTTAAATGATATTTGGTTACACAAAATGGTTAACATATATCATCATTAGACTAGTGGATAAGTGGAAGTCATTGATAGGGAAATAAAAATGGTACTGGAAAAGATTGTGGAGAACTTAAGTGCAGGTTTGTCTGTGAAAAATCTTGTCCTATCCACCACATCATTGAGCCTAGTTTATGCAAAATATTGCTCTTTCCATTAATATTAGACCATAAACCATTTTTAGCTTCAAAGCTTCTTATCTTAAACCGAGACTTTATAGGTGAAAAAGAATACTCCAAATCAAAGAGTTAAGAGTGGTTTGACATGGCAATTGAAAATTCACAAATTCTAAAATAAAAGGAAAAGTATCGGCATGGCTAAGTTCAAAAGATCTTTAACTACTCTCTCTGACATGATATGTTCCTCTTATGTAAAGTTGATGTTCAATGGAGTCCCTGAGCAAATTTGGTGCTCTTTTTACCTTAAAATTTAATGAGCAAAAAAGCTTTATCCTTGTTTCTAAAGCTATAAGCTCTTGTTTTGACCATCTTGTCTCAATAGTTGGGTTAAGTTTGGTAGTTTTTGAAGCTCTAGTACTTTTTATGTTCTTGATGAAGCAATTTACACGATTTTGCATAACTAAAGGAATGATTCCTTATACATATAGAACTTTGCAGCTAATCATGTATGGATGTGTTTAAATGACGTTTGGTTACAGAAAATGGCTAGCATCTATCATCATTAGACTAGTGAACAAGCAGAGGTTACTAATAGGGAACCAATAAGGATACTGGAAAAGATTATGGAGCACTTAAGTACAGGTTGGTCTATGGAAGATCTTATCCTTTGCACCACATCATTTGGGCTAGTTTATAGAAAATCTTGTCCTTTCCATTATTATTAGAGTGTAAACCATTTTTAGCTTCAAAGTTTGTTAACTTAAACCAAGACTTTATGGCTGAAAAGTCAATACTCCAAATCAAAGACGTAGATTAGTGGTTCGACACGGCATATGAAAATTCACATATTCAAAAATAAAAGGCAAAGTAAAGGCAGGCTAACTTCAAAAGTTCTTTAAATGCTCTCTTTGACATGATATGTTGCTCTTATGTATGGTTGATGTTATATGGATTCCTTGAGCAAATTTGGTGCTCTTTTTACCTTAAAATTTAATGAGCAATTCTTATCCCTTTTTCTGAAGTTATGAGCTATAATTTTGACCATCTTGTCTCAATCGCTGGGTTAAGTTTAGTAGTTTTTGTTGATTTGATACTTTTTAAGTTCTTGACAAAGCTATTTACATGATTTTACATAACAAAAGTAATAATTACTTATAAGCACAGAACTTTGCAACTAATAATTTATGGTTGTTTTTAAATGATATTTGGTTGCCAAGATGGCTAGCTATGATACTCAATAAGACAAGCTTTTTATGTTTAGTTTACCAATTACAAGGCAGCAAGCTTCATAGCTCAAGCAAGTTATGCAAGGATTTGTTCAAGGTTTAATCACATCTCAAATTCATGATGAGGCCACGACGTTTATGGAGGAAGACCAAGGCATGACAAAGCTTGTAATTTTGCTGAAGGAGGCATAAGGGAAAGCTTAAGCCCATGTGTTCTCTTGTGTTGTTAGTGCTAAAGAAGGATGGAACATGGCGCATGTGTGTAGATTGCAAGGCAGCAAATAAAATAACAGTAAAGTATCACCACCTAATGCTTAAGCTATATGATATGCTTGATGAGTTACATGGTTCACATTTCTTTACCAAAATTGATCTCATGAGTTACATGGTGCATGTTTCTTTATAAAAATTGATCTCATGAGTGGATATCATCATATTAGGATGAAAGGAGGAGATGAATGAAAAACTACTTTTAAAACTAAATAAGGCTTGTATGAATGGATGGTCCTGCTATTTGGTTTTAAATGCACCTAGCACTTTCTTGAGATTGATAAACCATGTTTTGCATGAATTTATTGGCAAGTTTATAGTTGTATACTTTGATGATATTCTGATTTATATCAAAATCCTAGATGAGCATGTTTTACATCTTAAAACCTATACTTTAGGCACTTAAAAGTGAAAAGTTGTATGTTAAGCTTAAAAAGTGTTCTTTTCATATGGATAAAGTTGTGTTTCTTGGCTTTGTTATTTCTACCCGTAGTGTTCATGTTGATGAGGAGAAGTTTAAGGCTATCAAGGACTGGCCTACACCTAAGTCGGTTAGTGATTTGTGTAGTTTTCATGATTTGGCTAGCTTTTATAGGCGTTTTGTTAAGAACTTTAGCACCATTGACTGAAATGATTAAAAAGGATGTTGGCTTTAAATGGAATGAGGCACAAGAACTCACATTTAATACTTTGAAAGATAAACTGTGTTCTGCACCTATTTGAAGTTTGCTTAACTTTAATGAAGCTTTTGAAATTGAATGTGATGCTTCTGGGATAGGTATTGGCACTTTTTGGATGCAGGATAGGCATCCTATTGCTTTCTTTAGTGAAAAGCTTCATGGACCACAATTGAACTATTCCACTTATGACAAGAAACTTTATGCCTTGGTGAGAGCACTGGATGCTTGGCAACACTACTTATGGCCAAAGGATTTTGTAGTGCAGTCAGACCATGAATCATTTAAGCATATGAAAGACCAAGCTAAGTTGAATATGAGACCTGCAAGATGGCTAAAGTTCATTGAAACTTTTCCATATGTGATCAAGTACAAGCAAGGTAAGGAAAATGTAGTAGCTAATGCACTATCAAGAAGATACAATCTAATCAATACTTTAAGTTCTAAAATGCTTGGATTTGAGTTTATTAGAGATTTGTATACTTCATATTTTAATTTTGGAAATGTTTATGGTGTGTGTGAGCATGCTGCATTTCAAAAGTTTTATAGGCATGATGGGTACTTGTTTAGGGAGAATAAGCTTTATGAGCCCAATTGCTCTATGTGTGACATACTGGTGTGTGAATCACATTGTGGGGGTTTGATGGGTCATTTTGGCGTGCAAAAGACATATGACATACTTAGTGAACATTTTTATTAGCCTAATATGAGAAAAATGTTGAGAAAGTCTGTTCTAGGCGTGTTGTATGCAGAAAAGCAAAATCAAAGACCTATTCATATGGTTTGTATACCCCTTTGCCTGTGATTAAGCATCCTTAGATTTACATATCTATGGATTTTATTTTAGAACTACCTACGACCTAAAAAGGTAGGGATAACATATTTGTGGTTGTGGATAGATTTAGTAAAATGGCACACTTCATTGCATGTCATAAAACTGATGATGCCATGAATATTGCTGATTTGTTCTTTAGGGATGTTGTCCGTTTAATGGTGTTTCTAAGACCATTGTTTTTGACCGTGATGTAAAGTTATTAAGTCACTTTTGGCGTGTGCTTTGGGGGAAATTATTTACTAAACTTTTGTTTTCTACTACATTTCATCCTCAAATAGATGGTCAAACTGAAGTAGTAAATAGAACTTTAGGTTCTCTTTTGTGTGCTGTTATGGGTAAAAATCATAAAACTTGGGAAGAATGTTTGCCTATGGTTGAATTTCCATATAATAGGAACATTCATTCTACTACTGGTTATTCTCCATTTGAGATAGTTTATGGATTTAACCCTTTAACACCTTTGGATTTGTGTCCTTTGCCATTAAATGAGATATCTAGTAGGGATGGACAACATAGGGCTAAATTGCTGAAGAGCATTCATGAGAAGGCGAGGCAGCAAATAGAGAAGTGTAATGAAGTAAATGCTGACATGGCTAATAAATGGTGCAAGTTGATGAGATTTGAACCTGGTTATTGGGCTTAGATGCATTTCAGGAAGGAGAGGTTTCCTAAGCAAAGGAAATCAAAGTTGGATCCTAGAGGCGATTGACCATTTCAAATGCTTGAAAGGATTAATGATAATGCCTGTAGTATTAATTTGCCAGGTGAGTATCAAGTGTCTGCTACTTTTAATGTTGTTGACCTTTCTCCCTTTAATAATGTAGGGGCTGATTAGAGGAAGAATCCTTTTGAGGAAGGAGGGAATGATATAACTAGCCTTGGCAAGGATGGAAAGGAGGTTCGACTCCATAACACTACTCAATAAGATAATCTTTCTATGTTTAGTGGACTAATTACAAGGCAGCAATCTTTAAAGCTCAAGCACGCTATGCAAGGATTTGTTCAAGGCTTAATCACATCTCAAATTGATGATGACACCACGACATCTATGAAGGAAGACCAAGGCATGGCAAAGCTTGTAATTTGGCTATTTATATTAAGCCCATTGTTTGCTTTTATTTAGTTTAAGGTTTGAACTTGTTTATGGGTTGATTATATTAAGCCCATTGTTTTGGTTTAGAAGTTTAGGTCATCTTATTTTCCACAATATAAATAGAATAAAATGAGGGCTATAAGACCACTTTTGCATCATTCGTCAATAAAATTTATAGAATTTAGATTTCTTCAAGAGATGTGTGATTGCCTTCTTGGTTACTTTAAGAAATTAATTTGCAACAACAAGTAAGTAATTGCAACGTGAATTAGTTTTATACTTCTTTAGGAATGGGTTTCAATTTATGAAATTGAGGCTTTACCTAGCATATTCTTGGGATAGAAAGTTGGGTAATGAACCAATAGAATTAGGGGATTTCAAGAACTCAAATTTCTTGGGATTTCCATATCTTCTTGGTATCAGAGCTTTGTCTTAATTCTATTGAACTCATACGTATCTTTTTATGCTTTCTTTCTTGTTTGTTTCTTTGAAAATTTCACTTCTTTTTGGGTGTGACAAATATGATCTTTCACGTTCTTTTGTGTCTTTTTGAATTCTTGTTTCTGAATTTGTGTTCTTGTTTTCTTTTAGTGAATCTTTGCTTTCTTGATCTTCATACCTACATAAAAAAATCAGAATTGAAATAAAACGTGAAAAAACGAAAGAAGAAAGAAAAAGGAATCAGAAAAGAAAGAAAACGGGAAAAATGAAAAAAACAGAAAAGAAAGGAGTCATAAAAACGAAAAAAGAAAGAAAAAGGAATAAGAAAAGAAAGAAATCGTGAAAAACACAAAAAAATAAGAGAGAAAATTTCAGATTGATCAAGATAGTTTTCTTTGAATCATATTCAATTCTTGTTAATCCAGAATAAGACTATCATTTCTTTTGCATAGATTCAGGTTGTAAACTCAAATTAGCCTAATTTGTGTGCAAGAATCATTAAAACACATTGAATTACCTATCTTTCAATTTGGGGCAGATTTGAACTTGTTCCTCTAAGTTCCGGTATTTTGGGGTGAGTTTAGTTATAATTGGTGTGCCTTTCCTTGTTTCTTTGTTTTATTTCTTGTTTGTGCCAATCTTTGCCTCTAACACATTGAATTGGACAATTTTGCACTCATATTGTTCAATTACTTATAAGAATCTTTGCATACACATTCTTCATTTGTGTATTGGCATAGAAAATTTGTTGCTATCCGTTCATTATATTTGCTTCTCATTTTTTTCGGTTCATTTTGTTTTCTTGCTAGGATTTATCTTGTTCTTTTCTAATTAATTTGTGTTGTTTGCTATTTGCTTATTATTGCTTGAATTGGTTTCTAAAGAGTAACCTTCAAGGCATCATTTGAGAGGTAAAAGGCAAGAGAAGGGAGAATCCCCACCACTAGGAGCAATGGAACGGTGAAAGCCTAGCTAGTGAAAAACCAATAATTTGTGTGAAACATGAGTGGTAAAAATTTTGTTCTAGAGTGAAACACGTTAGGGAGTGCTAGTGAGGTGCTTTCTAACATTTTCTTGCAGGTATTAACATGTCTAATGAAAGTGATAATAGTGCATTGAAGAAAGATCAAGGGAATCCCACAGATCATAATTTCACTTTACAAGCCATGTATTGTCAATTTGACAGGCTTAACTCGAGGTTTGATGATATGGAAGAAAGGTCTAAGAGATTGACGAAGGAATCACAATCTACTGGTAGAGGAGATTCTAGAAATAGAAGAGATGCTACTACTCTGATTCGAAACACATACAATTATGAAGAGTATGATGATTTTGTTGAGGATGATGAGAAGGAGTGGCGTAGGGGCAAAAATCAACACAGAGGTGGACGATATGGTAGGGGTAGATTTAGAGGTGGTAATATAGCAAGGAATGAAAGAGGAAGGGAATAAGAAGTAGAAAGAGTGGACAAGAATATTGATAGCATTAAGATGAAGATACATCTTTTTCAAGAGAAAAATGATGCAGATGCCTACTTAGGGTGGAAAAGGAAAGTTGAGATGATATTTCCTTGCCACAAGTACTCAAAAGAGAAAAATGTGAAGTGAAGTTGGTGGCAGTTGAATTCTCACACTATGCTGCTGTTTGGTAGGATCAGTTGCTATTAAATAGAAGAAAAGTTAATGAAAGGCCTATTAAGACATGTTAAGAAATGAAGGCCATAATGAAGAAACACTTTGTGCCTAGCTATTACTATAGGGATTGCACCAAAGGCTCCAGTTCTTGACACAAGGTACTAAGAGCGTGGAGGACTATCATAAGAAGATGGAAATAGCCATGATCATGGCTAATATTGAAGAGGATAGGGAGGCCACCATGGTAAGGTTTCTTGCTGGTTTGAACGAAGATATAGCTAATGTGGTAGAGTTGCATCATTACATGGAAATTAAGGAAATGGTTAATACGACCATGAAGATTGAAAGGCAATTGAAGAGTAAGGGCTCTAACAAGGCATACAATTTTGGTTCTTCAAGTTTATGGAGTTCCAAATGGCCTAAGAAGGAAGAGAAGGGAAAGGACAAGTCCAATGACTACAAGGATAGGTCCAAAGACAAGGGGACAACCTCTAAAGGTACCAATTCTAACTCTAATGCTATTAATACACCTTCTAAGCATAAGGATATCAAATGTTTATGCCCAAATAGAAAAATTATGTTTTTAAGGGATGATGGGAGAATCGAATCTTAAGAGAGTGAAGATGAAGAAATGCCTAAATTAGAGGATTATAATGATGTGGAGGTGGAAAAAGTTATCCAATCCAAAGCCCTTGTGGTTAGGCTTGCTCTTAATGTACAAGAGAAGATTGAGGTGGATGAGAAAAGAGAAAACATCTTCCATACCCGTTGCTTGATAAATGGTAAGATATGTAGTATGATTGTAGGCGGAGGAAGTTAAACCAATGTAGCTAGTACAGTTTTGGTGAAGTTAGGGCTGCCTATTATCAAACATCCTAGCCCATACAAGCTACAATAGCTCAATGAATGTGTGGAAGTAAAGGTGCAAAAACAAGCTATGGTTGCATTTTCCATTGGTAGATATTTAGATGAGGTTTTGTGTGATGTAGTACCAATGCAAGCGGGACACATATTGTTGGGGAGGCCTTGGTAGCATGATAGGCGAGTGATCCATGATGGCTATAAGAATAGGTACTCATTCAAAATGGGAGATCAGACCTATGTTTTAGGTCTTCTATCACCAAAAGAGGCCCATGAGGATCAAATCAAGCTTGCAAAAGCCATGGAAGAACTAAAAAAAAAGTAGGTCGAGAGTTTAAAAAGAAAAAAAAGGAAAAATGCCTTGAAAGAAATTGATAATAAAGGCCCAATTGAGAGAAATTGCACTAGTGAGGAAAGAAAAGAGGGAAGTGGAATCGAAAAAGGAGAGGTCAGTGAAAAGAAGAGTGGAAGAAAAAAGAGTACTTTCTTTGCAAAATCAAAATAGTTGAGACAAGTGCTGTACATCCATAAGCCTTTAATTTTGCTTAACTATAGAGAAACTCTTTATAACGAGAATGACCTTGATTCTTTTGTGCTTGGTGTTATTAAATTTGTTTTGCAGTAATACTCAGATGTGTTTTCAAATAAGATGCCCAAGGGACTTCCACCTTTAAGGGGCATTGAACACCAAATTGATTTTGTGCCAAGAGCTCAAATTCCAAACCACCCAGCTTGTAGGAGTAATCTCGAGGAGACAAAGGAACTTCAGAAGCAAGTGGAGGAACTTTTAAAGAAAGGGCACGTAAGGGAAAGCATAAGCCCATGTGTTTATCCTGTGTTGTTAGTGCCAAAGAAGGATGGAACATGGCACATGTGTATGGATTGTAGGGTAGTAAATAAGATACAGTAAAGTATTGCCACCCATTCTTAAACTAGATGATATGCCTTATGAGTTACATGGTGCACATTTCTTTACAAAAATTAATCTCATGAGTGGATATCATCTGATTAGGAGGAAAGTAGGAGATGAATGGAAAATTGCTTTTAAAACTAAATATGGCTTGTATGAATGGGTGGTCATGCCATTTGGTTTGACGGACGCACCTAACACTTTCTTGAGATTGATGAACCATGTTTTGTATGAATTTATTGGCAAGTTTGTGATTGTATACTTTGATGATATTTTAATTTATAGCAAAATCCTAGATGAGCATGTTTTGCATCTTAAATCTGTTCATGAGGCACTTAAAAGTGAAAAGTTATATGCTAAGCCTAAAAAGTGTTCTTTTTATATGAATAAAGTTGTGTTTCTTGGCTTTGTTATTTCTGCCTGTGGTGTTCATGTTGATGAGGAGAAGGTTAAGGCTATTAAAGATTGGCCTACACCTAAGTCAGTAAGTAATGTGTTTAGCTTTCATGGCTTGGCTAGCTTTTATAGGCATTTTGTTAAGGACTTTAGCACCATTGCTGCATCATTGACTGAAATAATTAAAAAGGATGTTGGCTTTAAGTGGAATGAGGCATAAGAACTTGCATTTAATACTTTGAAAGATAAACTATGTTATGCACCTGTTCTAAGTTTGCCTAACTTTAATGAATCTTTTGAAATTGAATGTGATGCTTTCGAGATAGGTATTGGTGCTGTTTTGATGTAGGGTAGGCATCCTATTGCTTTCTTTAGTGAAAAGCTTCATAGACCACAACTGAACTATTCCACTTATGACCAGGAGCTCTATGCCATGGTGAGAGCATTGGACACTTGGCAACACTACTATGGCCAAAGGAGTTTGTAGTGCATTCGAACCATGAATCATTTAAGTATTTGAAAGGCCAAGGTAAGTTGAACAAGAGGCATGCAAGATGGTAGAGTTCATTGAAACTTTTTCATATGTGATCAAGTACAAGCAAGGCAATGAAAATGTATTAGCTAATGCACTATCAAGAAGGTACACTGTAATCAATACTTTAAGTTCTAAAATGATTGGATTTGAGTTTATTAGAGATTTGTATACTTTGGATTTTGATTTTGGGAATGTTTATGGTGTGTGTGAGCATGTTGCATTTCAAAAGTTTTATGGACCTTATGGGTACTTACTTGTTTAGGGAGAATAAGCTCTGTGTGTCCAATTGCTCTATATGTGACATATTGGTGAATGAATCACATTGTGGGGATTTGATGGGTCATTTTGGGGTGCAAAAGATATATGACATACTTAGTGAACATTTTTATTGGCCTAATATGAGAAAAGATATTGAGAAAGTCTGTTCTAGGAGTGTTGCATGTAGACAATCGAAATTAAAGACCCATCTATATAGTTTGTATACCCCTTTGCCTATGCCTAAGCATCACTGGATTGAGATATCTATGGAATTTGTTTTAGGATTGCCTAGGACCAAAAATGGTCAGGATAACATATTTGTGGTTGTTGATAGATTTAGTAAAATGGTACACTTCATTGCATGTCATAAAACTGACGATGCCACAAATATTACAGATTTGTTCTTTAAAGATGTTATGCGTTTGCATGGTGCTCCTAAGACCATTGTTTCTGACCATGATGTAAAGTTCTTAAGTCATTTTTGGCATGTGCTTTGGGGGAAATTAGTTACTAAACTTTTGTTTTCTACTACATGTCATCGTCAAAGAGATGGTCAAACTGAAGTGGTAAATAGAACTTTAGGTTCTCTTTTGTGTGCTATTGTGGGTAAAAATCTTAAAACTTGGGAAGAATGTTTGCCTATGGTTGAATTTGCATAAATTAGGAACATTCATTCTATTACTGGTTATTCTCCATTTGAGATAGTTTATGAATTTAACCCTTTAACACCTTTGGATTTGTGCCTTTGCCATTAAATGAGGTACCTAGTAGGGATGGACAATATAGGGCTAAATTGGTGAAAAGCATTTATGAGAAGGCGAGGCAGCCAATGGAGAAATGTAATGAAACAAATGCTGACAGTGCTAATCAAGGGCACAAGTTGATGAGATTTGAACCTAGTGATTGGATTTGGGTGCATTTCAGGAAGGAGAGGTTTCCTAAACAAAGGAAATCAAAGTTGGATCCTAGAGGCGATGGACCATTTCAAGTGCTTGAAAGGATTAATGATAATGCCTATAGGATTGATTTGCCAGGTGAGTATCAAGTGTCTGCTACTTTTAATATTGCTAACCTCTCTCCCTTTGATAATGTATGGGCTGATTAGAGGACGCATCCTTTTAAGGAGGGAGGGAATGATACAACCAGTCTTGGCAGGGATGTCAAGGAGGTTCAATGCCACAACACTACTCAACAAGACAAGCTTTCTATGTTTAGTGGACCAATTACAAGGCAACAAGCTTCAAAGCGCAAAGCTATGCAAGGATTTGTTCAAGGCTTAATCACATCTCAAATTCATGATGAGGCCACAACATCTATGGAGGAAGACCAAGACATGGCAAAGCTTGTAACTTTGCTAAGGGAGGCGTGAAGAAGCTAGTACTCAGCCAATTTTGAAGACAAGCTCAACATCTCTTATAGAAGGGCTGATTGTATTATTTGGGCTTCTAATTTCGTTATTTTATTTAGTTTAAGTTTTGAACTTGTTTTATGGGCTGTTTGTATTAAGCCCATTTTTCTTTTAATAAGATTAAGATTTGAACTTGTTTTATGGGCTGATTGTATTAAGCCCATTGTTTTGCTTTAGAAGTTTAGGTCATCTTATTTTATACAATATAAATAGAATAAGATGAGAGATGTAAGACGACTTTTGCATCATTCATCAACAAAATTTCTAAAATTTGGATTTCTTCAAGAGATGTATGATTGCCTACTTGGTTACTTCAAGAAATTAATTTGCAAACAACAAGTAGGTACTTGCAGCATGAATTAGTTTTAGATTTCTTTGCGATTGGGTCACAATTCATGAAATTAGGATTTGATCTAGCATGTTCTTGGGATAGAAAGTTGGGGTAATGAACCAATAGAATTAGGGGGTTTTAAGAACTTAGATTTCTTGGGGTTTCCATATCAAAGTATCATCATTAGACTAGTGAACAAGTGGAAATCACTGATAGGGAACCAAAAAGGATACCAAAAAAGATTGTGGAGCACTTAAGTATAGATTGGTCTACAGAAAATCAAGTCCTTTGCACCATATCATTGAGGCTAGTTTATGGGAAATCTTGTCCTTTCCATTAATATTAGAGCATAAACCATATTTCACTTTAAAGTTTCTTAACTTAAACCAAGTTATTATATGTGAAAAGTAAGTACTCCAAATCAAAGAGTTAGATGAGTGGTTCAATATGGCATATGAAATAAGTACTCCAAATCAAAGAGTTAGATGAGTGGTTCGATATGGCATGTGAAAATTCACATATTCAAAAATAAAAGGCAAAGTAAAGGCATGGTCAACTTCAAAATATCTTTAGCTGCTCTCTTTGACATGATATGTTTCTCTTATGTAAGGTTGATGTTAGATGGATTCCCTGAGCAAATTTGGTGCTCCTTTTCGCTTAAAATTTAATGGGCAAAAAAGCCTTATACTTGTTTCTGAACCTGTGGGCTCTAATTTTCACCATATTGTCTCAATAGCTAGGTTAAGTTTAGTAGTTTTAGATGCTCTGGTACTTTTTAAGTTCTTGATGAAGCTATTACATGATTTGACATAACTAAAGTAATAATTGCTTATAAGTTCAAAGCTTTGCAGTTAATAATTTAGGGATGTTTTTAAATGATATTTCGTTACCCAAAATTGATCTATCATCATTAGACTAGAGGATAAGTGACAAATGGGGAACTGAAAAGGACACTGGAAAAGATTGGAGAGCACTTAAGTTTAGGTTGGTATGTGGAAAATCTTGTCCTTTGCGGCACATCATTAAGGATAGTTTATGGAAAATCTTGTCCTTTCCATTAATAGTAGAGCATAAACCATTTTTGGCTTCAAAGTTTCTTAACTTAAACCAAGACATTATAGGTGAAAAGTGAATACTCCAAATCAAAGAGTTAGATGAGTGGTTCCACATGGCATATGAAAATTCACATATTCAAAAATAAAAGGCAAAATAAAGGCATGGCTAACTTCAAAAGATCTATAACTGCTCTCTTTGACATGATATGTTGCTTTTATGTAAGGGTGATGTTAGATGGATTCCCTGAGCAAATTTGGTGCTCCTTTTTGCTTAAAATTTAATTGGAAAAAAAATCCTTGTACTTGTTTCTAAAGCTATGAACTCTAATTTTGACCATCTTGTCACAATAGCTGGGTTAAGCTTAGTAGTTTTAGATGCTCTTGTACTTTTTAAGTTCTTGACCAAGCTATTTAAAAGATTTTACATAACAAAAGTAATAATTGCTTATAAGTACAAAATTTTGTGGCTAATAACTTATAGATGTGTTTAAATGATATTTGGTTAAACAAAATGGCCATCATCTATAATCATTAGACTAGTGAACAAGTGGAAGACACTAAAAGGGAACCAAAAAGGATACTGGAAAAGATTGTGAAGCATTTAAGTGGAAGTTGGTATGTGGAAAATCTTGTCCTTTGCAGCACATCATTGAGGCTAGTTTATGGTAATGTTTCATTTCCATTAATATTAGAGCATAAATCATTTTTAGCTTCAGTGAATACTCCAAATCAAAGAGTTCGATGAGTGGTCCGACATGGCATATGAAAATTCACATATTCAAAAATAAAAGGCAAAGTAAAGACATGGCTAACTTTGAAAGATTTTTAACCGCTCTCTTTGACATGATATGTTGCTCTTATATACAGTTGACGTTAGATGGATTCCCTGAGAAAATTTGGTGCTCCTTTTTGCTTAAACTTTAATGGGCAAAAAAGCCTTATACTTCTTTCTGAAGCTATGAGCTCTAAATTTGACCATCTTGTCCCAATAATTGGGTTAAGTTTAGTAGTTTTTGATGCTCTGGTACTTTTTAAATGATATTTGGTTAGAAAAAATGGATCTATCATCATTAAACTAGAGGACAAGTGAAGGTCAGTAGCAAGGAACCGAAAAGGACGCTGGTAAAGATTGTGGAGCACTTAAGTAGAGGTTGGTATGTGCAAAATCTTGTCCTTTGTAGCACATCATTTAGGCTAGCTTATGGAAAATCTTGTCCTTTCCATTAATATTAGAGCGTAAACCATTTTTACCTTCAAAGCTTCCTAACTTAAACCCAGACATTATAGGTGAAAAGTGAATACTCCAAATCAAAGAGTTAGATGAGCGGTTCAACATGGCATATGAAAATTCACCTATTCAAAAATAAAAGGAAAAGTAACGGCACTGCTAAGTTCAAAAGATCTTTAGCTGCTCTCCTTGACATGATACTTTCCTCTTATGTAAGGTTGATGTTAGATGGATTCCCTGAGCAAATTTGGTGTTCCTTTTTGCTTAAAATTTAATGGGCCAAAAAGCCTTATAATTGTTTCTGAAGCTATGAGCTCTAATTTTGACCATCTTGTCTCAATTGCTAGATTAAGTTTTGTAGGTTTTGATGCTATGGTACTTTTTAAGTTCTTGTCGAAGCTATTTGCATGGTTTGGATAACCAAAATAATAATTGCCTGTAAGTACATAACTTTGCAACAATAATTTATGGATGTGTTTAAATGATATTTGGTTGCAAAAAATGGCTAACATCTCTCATCATTAGAGTAGTGGACAAGAGGAAGTCGCTGATATGGAACCAAAAAGGATACTGGAAAAGATTGTGGGCACTTAATGATAGGTTGGACTAAGGAAAATCTTGTCCATTCCATGACATTGTTAAGGCTAGTTTATGGAAAATTTTGCTCTTTCCATTAATATTAGAACATAAACCATTTTTAGCTTCAAAATTTCTTATCTTAAATTGAGACTTTATAGGTGAGAACTGAATACTCCAAGTCAAAGAGTTAGGTGAGTGGTTTGACAAGGCATATGAAAATTCACAAAATCTAAAATTAAAAGGAAAAGTAAAGGCATGGCTAACTTCAAAAGATCTTTAGCAGCTCTCTTAGACAAGATATGTTCCTCTTATATAAAGTTGATGTTAGATGGATTCCCTAAGCATATTTGGTGCTATTTTTAGCTTAAAGTTTAATGAGTAAAAAAGTTTTATCCTTGTTTTTGAAGCTATGAGCTCTTATTTTGACCATCTTGTCTCAATAGTTAGGTTAAGTTTAGCAGTTTTTGATGCTCTAGTGCTTTTTAAGTTCTTGACAAAGCAACTTACATGTTTTTACATAACTAAAGTACTGATTTCTTATATGTATAGAGCTTTGCAACTAATAATTTATGGATGTGTTTAAATGATATTTGGTTTCACAAAAAGGCTAGCATCTGTCATCATTAGAGTAGTGGACAAGTGGAAGTCACTAGCAGGGAAGCAAAAAGGATACCTGAAAATATTGTGGAGCACTTAAGTACAGGTTGGTCAGTGAAAAATCTTATCATTTGCACCACATCAATGAGGCTAGTTTATAGAAAATCTTGTCCTTTCCATTAATATTAGAGCATAAACCATTTTCAGCTTCAAATTTTGTTAACTTAAACTAAGACTTTATAGGTTAAAAGTAATGATCCAAATCAAAGAGTTAAATAAGCGATTCGACTTGGCATATGAAAATTCACATATTCAAAAATAAAAGGAAAAGTAAAGGCATGGCTAACTTCAAAAGATCTTTAACTGCTCTCTCAGACATGATATGTTCCTCTTATGTAAAGTTGATGTTAGATGGATTCCCCAAGCAAATTTGGTGCTATTTTTAGCGTAAGTTTAATGAGAAAAAAAGCTTTATCCTTGTTTCTGAAGCTATAAGCTCTTATTTTTACCATCTTGTCTCAATAGTTGGGTTAAGCTTAGCAGTTTTTAATGCTCTAGTGCTTTTAAGCTCTTGAGGAAGCAATTTACAAGATATTACGTAAATAAAGTAATGATTGTTGATGCATATAGAACTTTGTTGCTAATAATTTATGGATGTGTTTAAATGATATTTGGTTACACAAAAAGTATAGCATCTGTCATCATTAAAGTAGTGGACAAGTGGAAGGCACTAACAGGGAAGCAAAAAGGATACTTGAAAATATTGTGGAGCACTTAAGTACAGGTTGGTCAGTGAAAAATCTTATCATTTGCACCACATCATTGAGGATAGTTTATAGAAAATCTTGTCCTTTCCATTAATATTAGAGCATAAACCATTTTCAGCTTCAAAATTTGTTAACTTAAACTAAGACTTTATAGGTGAAAAGTAATACTCCAAATTGAAGGGTTAGAAGAGCGGATCGACTTGGCATATGAAAATTCACATATTCAAAAATAAAAGGCCAAGTCAAGGCATGGCAAACTTTAAAAGATCTTTAACTGCTCTCTCAGACATGATATGTTCCTCTTATGTAAAGTTGAAGTTAGATGGATTCCCTGAGCAAATTTGGTGCTATTTTTAGCTTAAAGTTTAATGAGCAAAAAAGCCTTATCCTTGTTTCTGAAGCTATGAGCTCTTATTTTTACCATCTTGTCTCAATAGTTGGGTTAAGCTTAGCAATTTTTGATGCTCTAGTGCTTTTTAAGTTCTTAACAAAGCAACTTACATGATTTTACATAACTAAAGTACTGATTGCTTATATGTATAGAGCTTTGCAGCTAATAATTTATGGATGTGTTTAAATGATATTTGGTTACACAAAAAGGCTAGCATCTTTCATAATTAGAGTAGTGGACAAGTGGAAGTCACTAACAGGGAAGCAAAAAGGATACTTGAAAATATTGTGGAGCACTTAAGTGCAGGTTGGTCAGTGAAAACTCTTATCATTTGCACCACATCATTGAGGCTAGTTTATAGAAAATCTTGTCCTTTCCATTAATATTAGAGCATAAACCATTTTCAACTTTAAAATTTGTTAACTTAAACTAAGACTTTAGAGGTGAAAAGTAATGCTCCAAATCAAAGGGTTAGAAGAGCGGTTCGACTTGGCATATGAAAATTCACATATTCAAAAATAAAAGGCCAAGTCAAGGCATGGCAAATTTTAAAAGATCTTTAACTGCTCTCTCAGACATGATATGTTCCTCTTATGTAAAGTTGAAGTTAGATGGATTCCCTGAGCAAATTTGGTGCTATTTTTAGCTTAAAGTTTAATGAGCAAAAAAGCCTTATCCTTGTTTCTGAAGCTATGAACTCTTATTTTTACCATCTTGTCTCAATAGTTGGGTTAAGCTTAGTAGTTTTTGATGCTCTAGTGCTTTTTAAGTTCTTGACAAAGCAACTTACATGATTTTACATAACTAAAGTAATGATTGCTTATATGTATAGAGCTTTGCAGCTAATAATTTGTGGATGTGTTTAAATGATATTTGGTTACACAAAAAGGCTAGCATCTATCATAATTAGAGTAGTGGACAAGTGGAAGTCACTAACAGGGAAGCAAAAAGGATACTTGAAAATATTGTGAAGCACTTAAGTGCAGGTTGGTCAGTGAAAACTCTTATCATTTGCACCACATCATTGAGGCTAGTTTATAGAAAATCTTGTCCTTTCCATTAATATTAGATCATAAACCATTTTCAGCTTCAAAATTTGTTAATTTAAACTAAGACTTTATAGGTGAAAAGTAATGCTCCAAATCAAAAGGGTTAGAAGAGCGGTTCGACTTGGCATATGAAAATTCACATTTTCAAAAATAAAAGGCCAAATAAAGGCATGGCTAACTTCAAAAGATCTTTAATTGCACTCTCAGACATGATATGTTCCTCTTATGTAAAGTTGATGTTCGATGGATTCCCTGAGCTAATTTGGTGCTATTTTTAGCTTAAAATTTAATTAGCAAAAAAGCTTTATCCTTGTTTCTAAAGCTATGAGCTCTTATTTTTACCATCTTGTCTCAATAGTTGGGTTAAGCTTAGCAGTTTTTAATGCTCTAGTGCTTTTAAGCTCTTGAGGAAGCAATTTACAAGATATTACGTAAATAAAGTAATGATTGTTGATGCATATAGAACTTTGTTGCTAATAATTTATGGATGTGTTTAAATGATATTTGGTTACACAAAAAGTATAGCATCTGTCATCATTAGAGTAGTGGACAAGGGGAAGTTACTAACAGGGAACCAAAAGGGATACTAGAAAAGATTGTGGAGCACTTAAGTACGAGTTGGTCTATGGAAAATCTTATCAATTGTTGTCATTGAGGCTAGTTTATAGAAAATATTTTCCTTTCCATTAATATTAGAGCATAAACCATTTTTAGCTTCAAAGTTTGTTAACTTAAACCAGGACTTTATAGGTGAAAACTGAATACTCCAAATCCAAGAGTTAGATGAGTGGTTCGACTTGGCATATGAAAATTCACATATTCAAAAATAAAAGGCAAAGTAAAGGCATGGCTAACTTCAAATGATCTTTAACTGATCTCTTGGACATGATATGTTGCTCTTATGTAAGGTTGGTGTGAGATGGATTCCTTTAGCAAATTTGGTGCTTTTTTTTAGCACAAAGTTCAACAAGCAAAAAGGCTTCTACTTGTTTATGAAGCTATAAGCTCTAATTTTGACCATCTTGTCACAGTTGCTAGATTAAGTTTTGTAGTTTTTTATGCCATGGTACTTTGTAAGTTCTTGATGGAACTATTTACATGACTTAAAATAACTAAAGTAATAATTGCATATAAGTACAAATCATTGCGGCTAATAATTTTTGGATGTGTTTAAATGATATTTGGTTACACAAAAAGGCTAGCATCTATCATGATTAGAGTACAAGTGGAATCACTAACAAGGAACCAAAAAGGACACTGGAAAAGATTGTGGAGCACTTAAGTACAGGTTGGTCTGTGGAAAATCTTATCGTTTGCACCACATCGTTGAGGCTAGTTTATAGAAAATCTTGTCTTTTCCATTAATATTAGAGGACAAACCATTTCTGGCTTCATAGTTTATTAAGTTAAACTAAGACATTGTAAGTGAAAAGCAAACACTCCAAATCTAAGAGTTAGAGTGGCATAAGAATATTCTCATATTCAAAATAAAAGTAAAGGCATGGCTAACTTCAAAAGATCTTTAATTGCTCTCTTTGACATCATATGTTGTTCTTATGTAAGGTTATGTTAGATGGATCCCCTGAGCAAATTTGGTGCTCGTTTTAGATTAAAATTTTGTGAGGATAAAAGCCTCATCCTTGTTTCTGAAACTATGAGCTCTAATTTTGACCATTTTGTCTCAATAGTTGGCTTAGTTGTTTTTTATGCTCTGGTACTTTTTAAGTTCTTGATGACGCTATTTGCATGATTTTACATAACTAAAATAATAATTGCTTATAGGTACAGAACTTTGCAGCTAATAATTTAAGAATTTGTTTAAATGATATTTGGTTATGGAAAAAGGCAAGCATCTATCATCATTGGAGTAGTGGACGAGTGGGAGTCACTAACAAGGAACTAAAAAGGATATTGGAAAAGATTGTGGAGCACATAAGTAGAGGTTGGCTTGTGGAAAATCTTATCCTTTGAACAACATCATTGAGGCTAGTTTATGGAAAATCTTGTCCTTTCCTTTAATATTATAGCATAAACCATTTTTAGCTTCAAAGTTTGTAAACTTAATCCAAGACTTTACAGGTGAAAAGTGAATACTCCAAATCACAGAGTTAGATGAGTGGTTAGACATGGCGTATGAAAATTCACATATTCAAAAATAAAAGGCAAAGTAAAGGCATGGCTAACTTCAAAAGATCTTTAACTACTCTCTTTGACATTATATGTTGTTCTTATGTAAGGTTGATGTTAGATGGATTCCCTGAGCAAATCTGATGCTCCTTTTTGCTTAAAATTTAATGGGTAAAAAAGGCTTATACTTGTCTATGAAGCTATGAGCTCTAATTTTGACCATCTTTTCTTAATAGTTGGGTTAAGCTTAGTAGTTTTTGATGCTCTGGTACTTTTTAAGTTCTTGACGAAGCTATTTGCATGATTTTATATAACAAAAGTAATAATTGCTTATAAGTACAGAACTTTGCTGCTAATAATTAATGGATGTGTTTAAATGATATTTTGTTACAGAAAAAGACTAGCATGAATCATCATTAGAGTAGTGGACAAATGGAAGTCACTAACAGGGAACTAAAATGTGTTGGATCGCCTATGGCCCAGGTATTCATAATACGTAGCGGAATGGGCCATACTGCACAACAAAAGTATAATCGAAACTACTCAACATATACGAATTTATCTCTTGATGCAGATTGGTGTTTGTTTTCAGATTTGTAGACGTTGCAACACGCAAATGTCCTCTACAGATATCCACACAAGGATGAATGATCCGAGCAGCAGCTAATGTGTGCTAACACGTTCTAAAACACTTTAAAACGTCACACAATTTTTCTCTCGGATGAAGAATGAACGGCTAGATCTAGGTGGCTAGGGTTTTCGTATCTTCTCTAATGAGACATATGTTCTCTATTTATAGGGAAACCCTAATCCCTATTCCTATTAGGAATAAGAATATCATAATCCTAAACTCATTATGATTTTGAAAGCCCAGTAAGTTTCGGCCCATATTATATCTTATATAATAAAAGCCCAACAATTTAATTCAATCTATCCCAATAAATATATCCACATATATTTATTCAGTGCCTAATAAATTAGGCCCAAGAGAATAAGCCCAGATCACATCAC
>JANZXR010128880.1:0-35427 GCA_027575705.1 Erythroxylum echinodendron
CATTGCTAAAATCCAAGCTTCATCCTGAAGAGCTTCATCAATTTTCTTAGGCTTTATTTCAGAAACAAAAGCTACATTTGCTTCTCTTCTGAATTTATACCTAGTTCTCACACCATCTAAAGTTTCTCCTATAATCAAATTTTCTGGGTGAAAAGATTTATATCTCCAGTCCTTTTTCAGAATCAAGTTCCAGGAACATCTTCTTTTTTCTCTAGGGGAACATCTAATAGTGACACACTTTCATTATCAACTAAGGGTACTGCTAGGGTTTCATTATGAGTATCATTACTTCTATCTGGTTAAGAAACATTGTCAAACTTGACATGAATAAATTCTTTAACAGATTTAGAAGCAAGATTATAAACCCTATAAGCTTTAGAAGATAATGAATATCCTAGAAAAATTCCTTAATAGACCTTAGAATCAAATTTATTCAAAATTTCTTTTGTATTCAATATAGTACACTTACAACCAAATGGATGAAAGTAAAATATATTCAGCTTCCTTCCATTCTACAACTCATATGGAGTTTTATTCAACAACTATTGCAAAAGTATTCTATTTTGAATATAACAAGCTGTGTTTATAGCTTCTGCCTAGAAATACTTAGGAAGATTCATTTCACATAGCATGGTTTTTTCCATTTCCTAAATCGTCCTATTCTTTCCTTCTTTAACTCCATTTTGTTGTGAAGTTCTAGGAGTAGAGAAATTATGGAAAATTCCATTCTCTTCAAAAAATATTCTGAATTTTTCATTTTCGAAATCTCCACCATGATCACTTCTAATACCAGTAATAGAATTTCCCTTTTCATTTTGTAACTTTTTGGAAAGAACTTTAAAACATTTAAAAGCTTCGTCTTTATATAAAAAAATAATATCCAATAAAATCTAGTGAAGTCAGCAACAATTACGAGACTATACTTCTTTCTGCCAAGACTTAATGTCCTAGTTAGACCAAATAAATCTATATGTAACAACTCTAGAGGTCTAGATGAAGTTACAATATTTTTAGAAGAAAGAGACGTTTTAACTTGTTTTCCTTTATGACACCTTTCACAAAAGAAATCCTTGTTAAAACTTATTTTTGGTAAACCTCTTACCAAATCATATTTAATCAACTTAGAAATATGTTTAAAACTAACATGACCTAGCTTTTTATGCCAGATCAATTTTTCTTGATATAAGTCAAGAAATATTTTGACTTCGCAAATCTTCTAAATTGATCTTATAAAGATTGTTTCGTCTTTTGGCAGGGAAGAATATGGAACCGTCCTTGTTTTTGACTACACAAGAATTTTGATTAAAGGATACTTCAAAACCAGAATCACATAATTGACTGACACTAATCAAATTATGTTTTAAACCTTCAATTAGCAAAACATTATCAATACATGTAAAGGAATCTTTACCGATTTTGCCGATTCCAACTATTTCTCCCTACTGGTTGTCTCCAAAAGTTACTTATCCTCCCTTCTTATCTTGAAGAACTAGGAACATAGACCTTCTTCCCGTCATGTGTCGCGAGCATCCACTGTCCAAATACCATTGGTACTGGCTGCTTCTTCTGAGGAAGGGGATGTATGATAGATATTATATTCCTTTTAGTTACCCAAATCCTCTTGGGTCCTTTAGAGTTATTCTTAGAAATATTCATAGAATAAAAAGAAAACTGATGAAATTTCTTTCTATAAGGAACAAACTTCTCTTTGTAAAGACTATTTCTTTTAGTAAACCCTAAACCACTCTTATCATTAGGGTGTCGATAGTTTCTAAGCATGTCATTCATTTTATTTGTACTTTCAGTAAAGTTTGATAAATCTTTTGAAAGAGAGTTAATCCTTTGTTTCAACTGACTAATTTCCTTAGATCTATCAATAGAAACTTTTTTCTTCATATCGTCTACTTGTTTGTTAAGACAGACGTTTTATTTTTCTGACACTTTTGTGTTCCTCAAGTTTTCGACAAACTTCTTTTCTAAAGATCTATACTGCTTTTGTATATCATGTGAATCTTCTAACAATTCTAAATATGCATCTTGAATTTCATTGAAGTTAGAAGTTACCTCCTTGTCACCTTCTTTTTCAGCTACCAAGCATATATTTGCTTATTCTGATGCTTCTGAGTAATGAACATTCAGACTTTTAGTGTCTTGGTTTGTTACGCTCGTAGCAAATGATAGAAGTCTTGTCGTTCTTAACTTCTTCTTTGCTATTTTTCTTAAAAGAGAAAATCTTATTTCCTTTTGCTTTATTTTTTCACATCCTTCTGATCTTTCTTAAAATGAAAGATAATTCGTCATCATCTTCACTTGAATCTTGATCAGATTCACTGGTATCATAATTCTTAACTTCTTCAATCTTTAATGCTTTTGACGAAGAGATTTTATTTCTCTGAGTCTTGTGATTTTTCTGACCAGTCTTTAATGCTATATCTTTATTTCTTTAAGGTTTGACTTCAGCATCAAGCTCTACTTCATGTATCTTCAATGAACCAAGCAATTCATCTGGCTTTAATTTGCTCAAGTCCTTGGCTTCTTGTATTGCAATGACTTTGGGTCTCCATCTTTTCAGTAGACTTTTGAGAATCTTCCTCATATGGTCTTGATTATTGTAGATTCTCCCAAGAACTTTAAGTCTATTAACGATAGTTTGAAATCGCCCAAACATTTTATCAATAGACTCGTCTTCTTTAATTTCAAATAGCTCATACTGATGCGCAAGAATACTGATCTTAAACTCTTTCACCTAGTTTATGCCTTCATGTGTGATGGATAGAGTGTCCCACATCTCCTCCGTAGTTTTGCATCCATGAAATTTATCATACTCACTTCTGCTTAAAGCATAACTTAAAAAGAACTTGACCTTTGAATTAGTTGAAATCTGGCTTTGTGATCAGCTGACCATCTGTTTCGAGGAATGGTATTTCCTTCATCATCCATTAGTACGTACAGTCCATTCTCGATGATATCCAAAAGATCAATATGTGTGGATTCTATGAAGAGACACATCCTGTCCTTCCAATAATGATAATCTTCACCATTGAACGTGGGAGGTCTTGTGACGGAGGCACCTTCAGCTATAAAAACATGTGATTCAGCCATGAATCTTTGTCCTCACTTTGTAAAAGTGGTTCTTGGAAACTGGGCTCTGATACCAATTGAAGTAAATCTCACGTTAATATAGAAATTACGTACAATATATGATACACACAAGAAGGGGGTTGAATTGTGTATTCTTTTTGCGAATACAAAATCTTTAATATTTTTGATAAGAACTTCTCTAACATGTTAAAATACTATCACAAAATTGTTATGAGTTAAATCGCAAATAACTTCTATATACTTGTTTAAGAAAAAAATATAATAAGTTGAGGAATAGAGGATAGATACTGCGATTTTATACTAGTTCACCCCAAACCGTAGGTTATGTCCAGTCTTTAGAATTCTTATGAGTATTGACTATACTTCAACAAATTACAAGTATTCTTTCTTTCTTCTCGAGTCTCTTCAGGTCTCTTACACTAAGTATTCTTTCAGCTATCTTAGCCGCTCCAGGCTCTTAGCATTTTCTTTCTCTCATTAGAAAGATATCATGAGCTATTGTTACAGTAGTTTAGCTCTTTAGTATCGCACTACAGAATTTTTTCTTTTCTAAGTATGCATTTGAATGCTCAAAAGTTGTAGAATCAAAGGTTTCTCGAAAAGGTTGTTTAATCATCGACTACGACTATTGTTTATAGTCTAGGTTTCCAACTACTTCTTTAAATCTTGATAACCACTTCTTGAGTTTTGATAACAGCTTCTTGATTCTTGATAACTGCTATTTAGTTGAGTTATGTAACTAACTCCAACTAACTAACTACTCGTTGTACTAGCATATCTTCTACTTTGTATCGTCTGTGTTTTCTTCTCTTTCTTTACTTCTTCTGTGTTTTGTTTTTCTGTGTTTTGCTTCTTCTCTATTTATACTTCTTCTATACTTTGTTTCTTCTGTGTTTCGCTTCTTCTCTATTTGTACTTCTTCTGTAATTTGTTTCTTCCGTTTTTTGTTTCTTCTATATTTGCACTTCTTCTGTATTTTGTTTCTTCTGTGTTTCGCTTCTTCTGTATTTGTACTTCTTCTATACTTTGTTTTTTCTGTGTTTTTACTTTGCACCTCTTCTGTATTCTTCTACTTCTTCTGTCTCTTACTTCTTCTGTGCTTCTACTTCTTCTGTACTTTGCGCTTCTTTTATATTCTTCTACTTCTTCTGTGCTTCTATTTCTTCTATACTTTACGCTTCTTCTCTATTCTTCTACTTCTTCTATCTCTTCCTTCTTCTACGCTTCTATTTTGTCTGTACTTTGCGCTTCTTCTGTACTCTCTACTTCTTTTGTCTTCTACTTCTTCTGTGTTTTTCTTCTGTGCTTTGTTTCTTTTGTGTCTTTCTTTTTCTATCTTTTGCTTCTTCTATATGTTTGCGCTTCTTCTGTATTCTCCATGTCGTCTATATTTTTCTTTTGTGTTTTGTACTTCTGCACACTTAACACACTTATCAACCTAGTTCATTTATTTCTAACATTACTATTATTTGATTGTCATCAAAATTAATTATCATAATGTCCTCGTAACTTAACATAAGGTACATGTAAGTACACTTGCTTTCCAAGGCACTATATTTACATAACTTCAACAATCTCCCACTTGCCTTAAAGCAAGTTTGACATATCCCTCATTCTCATCCCTGCTAGGTGACCCTCAAAACTCTTCTGAGACTTTTTTTAAATGGATCAGCAAGGTTTTGCTCCGTGGGAATCTTTACCACATCAACCTCTCAACATTGTATTATCTCCCTTATGAGATGATACTTTCACTCAATATATTTGGCGGCTTTGTGACTCTGAGGTTCTTTAGAATTAGCCACTGCCTCACTATTAAAATAATAAAGTGAAATGACTTTTTCTGCCTATGGAACTACCTCCAAATCATTTAGGAACTTCTGGAGCTAGATTACTTCCTTTGCTGCTTCACAAGCAGCAACATACTCAGCCTCCATAGTCAAATTACCTATACAAGATTGCTTGACACTCCTCCAGACTATGGCTCCACATCCTAAAGTAAATATAGAACCAGAAGTTGATTTCCTTGAATCAACAACTGAATGAAAATCAGAATTTGTATGTCCTGTTGGAATAAGATTACTTCAAGAGTAAACAAGCATTAAATTCTTCGTCCTATGAAGATATTTAAGTATACACTTAACCGCAGTATAATGTTCCATTCTTGGATTGGACTGAAATCTGCTAATAAATCCCACTGTGTAACAAATATCCAGACTAATGCAAAGCATTGCATACATCAAACTTCGAACTGCCGAAGAACATGGAATGTTATGCATGTGTTCAACCTCCTCTTAGGTTTTAGGTGTTTGTTCCTTTGAAAGTTTGACCCCATGTTTAGTAGGTGTGAAATCCCCCTTAGAATCTTGCATGGCGAACTTATTGAGCATATTCTCAATGTAGGTTAATTGAGACAAGGTTATATATTTGTTCTTACGATCCCTTATAAGTTGGATCCCTAGAACATAGTTACCCCTCACAAATCCTTCATTGAAAACTGTTCATTCAGCCATCCCTTAACCATAGATAACATTCCCACTCCATTCCCAATGAGCAGAATGTAATCAATATACAAGATTAGGAAAATAACTTTACCTTCTTGTATTTTTTATAAACAAAGGGCTCATCTAGGTTTTGTATGAACCCATAGGTTTTGATAGACTAAGCAAACCTAATGTTCCAAGACCTAAATGCTTTTTTAAGTCCAAAAATAGACCTTTGCAACTTGCATAACTTATGCTCATTTATTGGATTAATGAAACCTTCTGGTTGGGCCATATAAATGGTCTCCTCAAGATCTCCATTAAGAAATGCAATCTTGACATCCATTTGCCATATTTCATAATTAAAATAGGCTGCTATGGCCAAAAGAATCCTGATGGACTTAAGCATGGCAAACGGAGAAAAAGTCTGCTTATGTATAGCCTTTAGCTACCAATCAAGCTTTAAAGGTCTCTACCTTTCCATCTGATCCTCTTTTCCTTTTGTAGATCCATTTACACCCTATGGTTTTTGTACCTAGTGGTAGATCTACAAAGATTAGTATAAATGGAATCTATTTCCGATTCGATTTCCTTGGGCTTTTTTTGCATCAACATAAATAATAGCCTGAGTATACGTAATGGAATCCATTTCTTCTTGGTCTGAGATAACAGTTAAGCGTTCTCCTAGACCTAGAAACCTATTTGGATATCTCACAACCGTCCCACTACATCTAGGCACAACTTGATGCTCAGGTTACACTTTTGATTCAACTCTTGAATCCATTTCGACATCTGGTTCTGTTATATCCGTATCAACTCCTAGTTTGAATGAAATAGCTAACTCCTTTAGTACAACTTCACTTCTTCCTTTATGATTTCTCATAAACGCTTCCTCTAAGAAGGTCGCATTTTTTGACACAAATACCTTCCTATCTTGAGGACTATAAAAATATTACCCTCGAGTTCCCGTAGGATATCTTACAAACAAACTTACTTATGACCTTAGTTACATCTTTATGCATTCAGACTTTAGAACATGGGCTGGGCAGCCCCAAGTCCTTAAGTGCCTCAATGAAGGTACTCAGCTAGTTGACAACTCTCTAGGTGTTTGAGGCACTGATTTGTATGGAGCAAAGTTAAGAAGATATGTCATCGTTTGTATGGCATATCCCCAGAATGATTCTGGAAGGCTAGAATAGGACATTATTGATCTTACCATTTCCAATAGAGTCTTATTTCTCCTCTTAGCTACACCATTCTATTGAAGTGTTCGAGGAGCTGACAAATTGGAAACAATTCCATTATCAATTAAATATTGTTGGAACTCTCCAGATAAGTGCATACCACCTTGATCCGATCGAAGTTGTTTTAATGGCTTGCCTAGTTGCTTCTCAGCTTCATCTTTAAATTCTTTGAAATTATCAAAGGATTCACTCTTTTTATGCATCAAATACAAATAGCCATGTCCTGAGTAATTATCTATAAATGTTATGAAATATTCATAACCTCCTCTGGCTTGTACGTTTATGGGCCTACACACATCAGTATGTACCAGGTCCAATGTGGATTCAGATATGTTTCCTTTAGAAGGAAATGAGACTTTCGTCATTTTTCCTTCAATACAAGAATCAAAGGCAGGTAATGGACCACAATCCAAGCCTATAGGGATCCCATCCTTTACTAACCTGTCAAGTCTTTTCTGATTGATAATACCCATTCTTAAGTGCCACAGATATTTTGAATTAATGCTGGAGTTATTAGATTGTCTTGGTTTTTTCAATTTTGTGGTGTTTAGTGAGCCTGACATAGGTTTTATAAAGAACAATCCCTGTTTAATTATTGCATCACAAATAAAATCCTTATTCTCATATATTGAAACAACTTTTCTAAAATATAAGGAATAACCAAATTTTATTAGACAAAAAATAGAAATCATGTTCCTTATAATCATTAGCATATAATAAACATCCTATAAATATAACTTATGACCACTAGGAAACTCCAAGATAACTACTCCCACTGATTCGGTTGAAATAGAGGAACCATCTGCTATCTTGCCTTTAAACTGGCCTTTAGTTAGTGTTCTCCTTTACTGGAACCCTAGCAATAAATTGCAAACATGGTTAGTGGCTCCTAAATCTAATATCCAGGAAACAGATAAATCTACCACATTTCTAATTCCTAACAAAGTTAGGAAACACATACCTTGTTTGCTTTTGAGGGACACAAGCTAGACTAGACAGTTTCTTTTCCAGTGGCCCATCTCATCACAGTGGAAACATTTTCCTTTAATGTTCTCTTTAGCCTTCTTTTTCATAGGTTTGGCCTTGACCCCTATCTAGGCCTTCTTTTTCGTTGGACCCTTTTTCTTCTGCTTGTCCTTACCATTAGGCTTTGAAGAAGATGCTACATTAGCTTCGGGCCCATGAGCCTTGATATTCAATATTTCCTCCGCGCTTTAGAGGGTATTCATCAACTCACTCAAGGTGTAATCCTAATCATCTATGTGCCTGCATCCATATCCACCCAAAGCATCTTAGCCTTAGAGTCCGCAGAGATTACATTCATCATATAATCCCGCACCGGTTCACCAAGTTTTTTGTCTGAGATTATGAAAGGTTTCGATAGCTCTTACTCTTGAAAATTTAGTCTTCACACTGAACATCTCACATAGGTGATGGACCATTGAACTAGCAGTTTTCATAAAAGCAATTTACTTTTGCAACATGCCGTTGACAGAAGGTAGAATATAACACTTAGTAGTCTTCTCAGCATTCTGCCAACTCTCATATTGATGGACTATTTTAGAAGTTTAATCTCCACTTAGAAGTGTAGGCTCATTTTTAGTTAACACCTATGAAATACGTTCATACTGAAGAACAATGTCAAGATTACGTCTCCATTCATTAAAATTGTTTTTGTTTTCCAATTTGTTATTTGTTAAGAGCAGGGTAAGTGGATTCATTTTTGTGGTTGATAATGTCTGAAAATATAAATTATTAAAACATAAGCATACTAGTCAACAATATTGGAGCTTTGCATAAAATCTTGATGCATGTATGCATGATGATAGTTTTAACAAAACTTTAAAAATTAACATTATATGACAGTTATTTTTTTATCTATAATAGATCAAGTGACGGTAGGCCATCTTATCCATTAAAAGAAAAACTAGGATCCTCCCACTCAAAAAACTACTAAGCATCTCATGCCTAACTTTTTGAGAAGCGTCCTAATTTGGTCCATACTTTTACCAACAGAGCTACGGTGGGTAGATTATTGATAAAAAACATGTTGAGTGTTTAACCATTTGATTCGTTCACTAAAGATACTTGCAAACCATGCCTCGGTGGGAGGTTTTATTTGCTACCAATAACTGGACTTATACTTAAGGAGACCCAAATCATGCAAGATCTAGGATTCATGCCCTCTAATGAAGAGTAACACTTCACCACATGCAAACGGGCCATCATTTGGAGATCGTGGACTCTCGTATGAGCATCCTTTACCACTCAATATTTTTAGGATTTAGGTTTTAAATACCATCTTGTCTAGATGCATTTTATTATCCATATTATATTTTTTCATTATATATCTCATACGTAATTAATGCATGGCAAGGCCTAGGGTTGACAATTTTCTAAATGATATGCAATCACATAATATCACATATTATTTTCATTCATTTCTCCATTCATCACATAGACTAATTAAGCCACTTTTGATTGTGCATCCTAAAAAATTCCATCACTTGTTTTCATTAAAACCGAAACTCCTTCCATTAAAACAAAAAACCAGCACTTAGTATTTTATCAAAACCAAAACTTGATTCTTTGGAACAAAAATCTAGCACTTGTTTTTACATTAAAAACCGAAACTAGATTCATTGAAACAAAAATCCAACATCTTTGTTTTCATAAGTTCGAAACTATGACAATACACAAAAGGATACACTGAAACCTTTACCTCTCCATTTCTTAAATCCGTGGCTGCTTCATCTTCATAATTACATCAATTTGAACATTACAAAATCAAAGAAAATAGAAAAATGAAGCCAAGGAGGAAACATGGCGATGATAGACCACCCACCTTGTTACAACCAAATGAAGAAATTTTACATGGTAAATTTATCTTCTATATACAGCCAAAATATCAACACATACACCATATATATTTCTATCACATAAAAATATGCAGCATATAAAAAATGATTGCCAACCCATGCATCGACTATATAGGAATCGAAATCACGCATTAGAACCTGGCTCTGATACGAATTGTTGGATCAGGAAAAGAAAGCATGTCAGATTTGGAGAACTGGTAGATTTCAACACTTTTTAGAAATCTTATTTGCAGTGGAAGCAATACATCCAAATCATCATGCCAATCTTTACATGATATGGTATAAGGATAATAATAAACATAAACAAGATAGTGATATTACCGACTCCTTCGCTATAGCTTTAATTTCTCACCGCACTATCCTCTCCTTCTTCTTTTATCCAAAGCCTTTTGCTTTTAAGTCCTTTTCTTTATCAATCTATCCTCTCCTTACTGTTGTATGCTCAGCCAATTTGATTTACCTCTTGTACTTCTAGGATGACTTGGTTAAAAAAAATCCTTTCATGGGAAAGGAGAAGAAATGTTTGGAGGATATTTTTCTTAGAAGAAATGAACCAAAAATGAGACTCTTCTCGTGCAAATTTCAGCTCACTCATTCATGAAAGGACATAGAGAGTTAAACCATGCAAAAACACCCTCTTACACCTTAAATTTCGGTTATGCATGGAATGGAAGAAGAGAATAGCATCCAATGTATCACTTCTTACTGTAATCAATCATAAAGTAGCCAATAAATGAGACTCTTCTCATTTATCTTTAAGATGGCTATATGAAAAGACTATTAACCAAAATATGACCTACCAATTTTGGTTTGGAAGATGGAAGAAGGAAGATAGTCCATCCAATGCATATCTTTCTTCTTTAATCCAATGAATGCTAATAGGTTAAAAGATAACCATTAAACCATTTAATGGTAAGTTCATAACTCTATTTAATGATGATAAACCATAATAAAGAAAAAGTTTATTTAGCAATTTAATGCCAAATGTGCAGCTGCACAATCAGTCCATCAAAACAGAAATTGCTACTTCTTTCTTTAAAAAATTTGTTTTAATATAATTAATCTAATCATTTACATTAAACCAAAGTTTAGCCCATTTCTAATCGAACATTTGGGCTTCTAATTAACCATTAATTAGTGCAAGCCCAATATTCAATTATGGGCTTCTAAAACCTCCATTTATATTTCTTACCTAGCTTGATAACCTTCCCTGAAGCCAAGTGGGGAATCTTATTGGACTTTGATAATTCAAGCTCTAATAAGCCTATAATTAATTTAATCTCATTAGAATTAATTCTAGCTTGTTAACTAAATGTCATTCCACTAACGACAATTAGTTGAACTCTTGAACTATTAAATATTACGAGAACACATATTTTATGTCCAATTGCAAACCTTATTTAGAACCTTATTATAGCCATCCGCACAACAAAGGTAAAATTACCATTTTGCCCTTATGCTATTTTTTCTTTCTAGATCTCCCGTTTTACTTTATATGGTGATTAACACACTAGATCTCATCTCGGTGTTAAAACTTGATGGGTAGCGCATCCATCAAACAACTGGCACCAGTTTAATCACCAAATCTTCTTAAAACATCCAGAACTGATGATATCACTATAAACTCTTTATTTGGGTGAATGTTCGCTGATACATGTTTCAATTAATAATTCCAACACGCAGACACTGCATTAATACTCTATAAAAATCCATTTCAATCATATCAAGAATTATAATGAAACACATACAAGTTCACCACTCATTAAGATTGTGGTTCATAATAAACGAATGCTTAAGTTATATGTTTTAAAATTAAAGTAACGGCCCACTTTATTCTTGAAAACATACTTGATTCTAGATTCATTTAATAATGCCATTATCAATAGTTAACTACTATCATAATATGAAATTCATAATTCCTTTGAAGTAAATCCTTTACTAACACGGAGATAAAACACAACACTACAGTCTAAACCATAATCAAGCAACCAACTTGATTATTTAACTGTGAATCCATTAATTTAGATTTTATTAATATAAATGTTTCCCACACATCTCTATGTATATTTATATTACTTAATAAAGAATCTTGGTACCTTATGACTAGGTATATAATGCTCATCAAAACAAAACTCTTTTATTTTATTAATAATTAATATTTCCATTACAAAACTGTAACTGAAGAAGAATAAGGTACATGTAAATACACTTGCTTTCCAGGGCACCATATTTACATAACTCCAACATTTTGATATTCATAGATCAAGTTATGTCCAAAATATGTTTAGAAAAACACTGCATATAACATTCTCCAACAAAATTCATTGCCAAAGTTCTATCATTTCTCTATCATTTCGAGTTGATGGTTCAGTAAAAGCTAATTTTTCTATCCACAATTCTTTAGTTGTAATTCAGAATCTCATGAATAATCACAACCCAAAACAAAACCTAATTTATACTTTTACATATTTCAGTTTTTGTATTTTCCCTACTATTCATTTAACTCCAATCATCACAATCTTACAGCTTGTTAATCATATCACGAATTTGCTTCTTCCTTCACCACCCACGCATGCATCCATACCATTCATGCATGCAGTAATCCATAAGAATGAAAACGCATGCATCCATTTCATAAACATTAAGGCCTCATCTTAATATCATTTACACTACCTATACAACTTTAAGCATCACTTACTCACTCCAGAAAAAATTTCCAGCAGTTGATAGGGGTTAGAAAAGATTTTGGTGGATGGAGAAAATGCAAAATTAGAGGGAAATAGAACAAATATGTACTGGAATGTTTTCTTTGCAAGGTCTAACGTGGGTAAATCGTAAAAGTTATTTTTAAGTGATGGATGAGCAAAAAGGAAGATGGTGTTTTCGGTGGTGACAAAACAAAGTAGCTACAGAAACTTTCTTACCTAAAAACATGACTAGGTGGCTCCGTCCCTTATTGACACATGTCCTTGTTAAGTTAAGGAGACTTCACTGCTATTGGTTTTGATGAAAGTTAGATAATAATAATAATAGAAGAGTGTGTGAACTGTTTTGATGAGTTTGTTAAGCATACAGATAAATGTAAGAGGCACAAATCATCAAGTCAAGATGATATTCAAGCTAAGTCATTAGACAAAGCGAAGTCATTAGACAAAGCGATGCCATCAGACAAAGCAAAGACATCAGACGAGGCAAAGTCATCAGACGAAGCAAAGTCATTAGATGAAGCGAAGTCATCAAAGGAAGTGAAGACATCAGACGAAGCAAACACATAAGACAAATTATACAAAACAAATCAAGACATTATAATTGAAGAATAACTTACAATGGCAGTCAGTTAGTTAGTTGGATTTGGTTGCAAGACTGAACTAACAACTGATGTCTGAAGATTCTACAAGCAGTTTTCAAGAAGATCGTTGGAGATTTAGACTATAAATATCACTTATAGTCATAAACAAGTATACAGTATACACAAGACACAACCTTACAACTTTGAACCTTCAACTCTTAATTCTTTACTTATGATACTGTAAAAAAATAGCTTAAGTGAAAAGAATAAAGAAGAGAGATCAAGTCGACCTATAACGTGAGTTTAGAAAACTCAAAATCTTCTCAGTGAAAGGGAAGGCTACAAATTGAAGAGGTTAACATAGCAGATAAAGAATAATTTGTAAAAAGGAACTGAAGAGGATTTAGAAGTGTTAAATAATACTTCTAAAAGTTGATAGAAATAGTGAAATCTCAGATATATTTTGAGGAATGGAGGTAAATCTAAGGTTAAGGGTGAACCAGCATAAATCGTGGTGCCATATTCTCTAACCCTTATCTCTGTTGTTTCATTACTCAAACGAATTGAGTGCGTTGTTTGCTAAATTGCCTGAATCTTTCAAAAAAATCAAGAAGTTTTTAAAGATTTCAATCTTAGACGATTTATCACAATTCATCCCCCCTTCTTGTGTATTCTTACATATTACGTGATTTTTGTAATAACAAGTGATTTACTTCAGTTGGTATCAGAGCGACGTTTCCACGAAACAATATTACAAAGTGGGGACAAAGATCCATAGCTGAATGACATGTTTTTATATTTGAAGGTGCCTCAAACACAAGACCTCCTGCATTCATTGGTGAAGAATATCATTATTGGAAGGACATAATACGGCTTTTCATAGAATCCACACACATTAATCTTTGGTATATCAATGAAAGTGGTCCATATATTCCAAGGGACTACAAAGGGAAAAGTATTTCTCTTGATGAATGGGCAGTTGATCAGAAAACTCGTGTTCAATTAAATTCAAAGGCTAAGTTCTTTTTATGTTCTGCATTAAGCAGAAGTGAATATAATAAGGTTCATGGATGCGAATCTGTAAAGGAAATGTGGGACATATTAGCCATTACACATGAAACCACAAACCAGTTGAAACAATCCAATATTGGTATTCTTATTCATCAGTATGAGTTGTTCAAGATGAAAGATGATAAGTCTACTGATTAAAGCTCTGCGGAGAATCTACAATAGTCAAGATCATATCAGAAAGATCCTTAGAAGTCTTCCAAAAAGATGGAGACCCAAATTAATAGCAATATAAGAGGTTAAGGATTTAAGCAAGCTTAATCTAGATGAATTGCTTGGTTCACTAAAAATCTATGAAGTAGAGCTTGATGTGGAAGATAAACCTAGAAGGGACAAATCTATTGCATTGAAGGCTGGACAGAAGAATCAGAAAATATAGAAAAATAGAAGCTCGTCTTCAAAAGCATTAAAGATTGAAGAAATCAAGAATGACGATGCTAGTGAATCTGATCAAGATTCAAGTGAAGATGAAGATGAACTATCTTTCATTTCAAGAAAGATTAGAAGGATGTGGAAAAAAGAAAACTAAAGGAAATAAAAATTCCTCTTTAAAAAGGATTAGCAAAGATGATTTGAAGAGTGAGAAAAGCTCTATCATCTACTATGAGTGAAATAAATTGGGACATTACAAGTCTAAATGCCCCTTACTCAAAAGAAAACAAAAGGAGAATCAAGGAAACAAAAAAGGCATAATGGGAACATGGGAAGATCTGGATTCGTCCGAATCTGAATCCAACTCAGATTCATCAGAACAAGCAAACATATGCTTGGTAGCTAAAGGTAAAAGCGATGATGAGGTAATATCTGACTTTAATGATCTTCAGCACGCTTATTTAGAATTGTTAAAAGATTCTCATACTATTCTAAAACAATATAGATTGTTGAAAAATAAATTTGTTGAGAAATCTAAGAATATAAAAAATCTTAGCAGAAGAAAATGTCTTTCTTAAGAAGCAAGTAGACGATACGAAAAAGAACGTTACTATAGATAGATCTGAGGAGGTTAATCAGTTAAAACAAAGGATTAATATTCTTTCAGCTGATTTATCAAAATTTTCAGATAGTACAAAAAGAATGAATGATATGATCGGAAGTTATAGACATCCAGGTCATAAAAGTGGTTTAGGCTTCTCTGGTAAAAATTCAACTTATAATAGAAATGTTTTTCGTAGTAGGAATTTTGTTCCTAAGAAGAAGAAACAGTATTCTTATTATTACTCTAAGATAATTATAAGACTAACCCTAAAAGACCCAAGAAAATTTAGATACCTAAGAAGGATATAATATATACTACTGATCTCTCTACTTGGAAGAAACAACCATCATCATTGGTGCGTAGATAGCAGCTGCTCGCGACACATGACGGACAAAAGGTCTATGTTCATAGACCTCCAACATAAACAAGGAGGATCAGTAACTTTTGAAGATAACCAGCGGGGAAAAATAATTAGGATCGATAAAATAGGTAAAGATTCGTTTTCACTATTGATAATGTTCTGCTAGTTGATGGTTTAAAGCATAATCTAATCAGTATAACTCAATTATGTGATTCGAGTTCTAAAGTATCCTTTAACAAAAATTCTTTTCTGCCAAGAGACAAAACAATCTCTATAGGATTAATTTAGATGATTTGAGAAGTCAAAATATTTCATGTCTTATATCAAAAGATGATGAAAAACTACTTTAGCATAAAAAGCTAGGTCATGTTAATTTTAAACATATTTCCAAATTAGTCATATATGAATTAGTAAGAGGTTTACCAAAGATAAGTTTTAACCAAGATTTCTTTTGTGAGAGTTGCAGAAAGGAAAACATGTTAAAACATCTTTTTCTTCTAAGAATGTTATAACTTTGTCTAAACCTCTAGAGTTGTTACACATAGATTCGTTTGGTCCAACCGGAACAGTAGGTCTTGGTGGAAAGAGGTATGGTCTTGTAATTGTTGATGACTTTACTAAATTTTATTGGATATTGTTTTTATCGCATAAAGATGAATCTTTTAACTGCTTTAAAGTCTTACCCTAAAAGTTAAAAAATGAAAAAGGGACTTCTCTTACTGGAATTAGGAGTGATCATGGTGGATTATTGAAAAACAAAAAATTCAAAATCTTATGTGAAGAGAATGGAATTTTCTATAATTTTTCTGCTCCTAAAACTCCTCAACAAAATGGAGGTGTAGAAAGAAAGAAATGGCAAGGACTATGCTATGTGAAATGAATCTTCCTAAGTACTTATGGGAAGACGTTGTAAATACAGCTTACTGTATTAAAAAAAAAGTATTTCTGTGACTTATTTTAAATAAAACTCCATACGAGTTATGGAAAGGAGGAAAACCAAATATTTCTTACTTTCATCCTTTTAGTTACAAATGCACTGTCTTGAATACAAAAGAAAATTTAGTTAAATTTGATTATAAGATCATTTCAAGAATTTTTCTAGGTTATTCTATTAAATCTAAAGCCTATAGAGTTCGTAATATTGGTTCTAAATCTGTTGAAGAATCTATGCATATAAAGTTTGATGATGATTATCATCTAGACAAGAGAGATGCCTCTGATGATGAAACTCTATCTGCTCCCTTAGTTAGTAACACAGACGATTCACCATCAGTTGATCCATTTGATAAAGTAATAGATCTTTTTGAGAATATTAGCTTAAGATCAGATTGGAGATACAAATCTTCTTACCTAGAAAATCTAATTATAGGAGAAACATCATAAGGAGTGAGAACTAGATCTAAGTTTAGGAAAGAGGCCAATGTAATTTATATTTTTGAATTAGAACCTGAGAAAATATGTGAAGCTCTTTAAGATGAACCTTGGATTTTAGCTATGCAAGAGGAATTAAATTAATTTACTAGGAATAAAGTCTGATCTCTAGTCCCTAAACCATCCAATAAATCTATCATAGGAACAAGATGGGTATTCAAGAATAAACTAGATGAATCAGGAAAGATATCTTGTAACAAAGCTAGGTTAGTAGACTAAGGCTATAATCAACAAGAAGGAACAGACTACAATGAAACATGTGCTCCTATAGTTAGATTAGAAGGTATTAGGGTCTTACTTGCATCTGATGTTTTTCATGATATAAAACTGTTTCAAATGGATGTGAAAAGTGCTTTTCTTAATGATTTTATAGATGACAAAGTTTGTGTAAAATGACCCCCTGGTTTTGAAGACATTGATAAGCCATATTATTTGTATAAGTTTCATAAAGTTTTGTATGGATTGAAACAAGTACCTCGTGCTTGGTATGATCGTCTTAGTTGTTTTTTGATTAAGAATGATTTTACTAGAGGACAAATTGATAAAACTTTATTTCGGAAATGAATTAAAAATGATTTTATTATTATGCAAATATATTTAGATGATATCATTTTTGGTGCAACTTCTAAGAAGTTATGTTCCAATTTTGAGAATCTTATGAAAAGTGAATTTGAAATGAGTATGATGGGAGAATTAAAGTTCTTTATTGGTTTGCATATTAGACAGAATGAAGAAAAGATCTTTATTCATCAACAAAGGTATATCAAAGAACTATTAGTCAAACATAAAATGGAAATTGTTAAATCAATGTCAACTCCTATGCATCCCTCAATCGTCTTATCTAAAGATGAAGCTGGTAAGAAGATTGATCAAACTCATTTTAGAGGAATTATTAGCTCTTTACTTTACATAACTGCAAGCAGACTTGATATAATGTTTAGTGTTTATTTTTGTGCAAGATTTCAAGTAGATCCTAGACAATCTCATTATATTGTTGTTAAAAGAATATTGAGACACTTGACAGGTTCTACTGATCTTTGCTTAATGTATGAGAAAGGTAAAGATTTCAAGTTAATTGGCTACTGTGATGCTGATTATGCCGGAGATAGGATGGATAGAAAGAGTACAAGTAGAGGTTATCACTTTCTTGGTCATAATCTAATTTTGTGGTCAAGTAAGAGACAAAGTTCAATTGCTCTATCTACTACGAAAGCTGAATACATATCATCCGCAAGCTGTTGTTCGCAAATATTATAGATAAAGTATGAATTAGAAGACTATTCTATCCAAGAAGATCAAATTCCAATCTTCTGTGACAACATAAGTGCTATCAATCTCTCAAAGAATCTAATACAACACTCAAGGGCAAAGCATATTGAAGTTAGACATCATTTTATAAGAGACTATGTATAGAAAGGAACTATCAATCTACAATTTGTTAAAAAGAATCAACATCATTTTATAAGAGACTATGTATAGAAAGGAACTATCAATCTACAATTTGTTGAGAAGAATCAACAATGGGCAAATATCTTCACAAAACTGTTAAGTGACGACAGATTCAAAGAGATAAGACGAAGTTTGAACATGGTTATATTAAATGATCATTTGTCTGAAACTCCATAACCCAGACAATACATTGTATTGAAGCAGAAATGTTGTAAGGATTAGTAATGGTAATTTTTACTTTGTAGTATCAATTTATGAGTTTCTATGAATCAGTCACAGACATTACTAATGGCAACTTTATGTAGGAGTGTTTATAAAAAGATATCACTCAAAATCTCAACACTCTATAATCTGGAATTTTCTTCTTAACTGACTTATTGGAAAGTGCTCTCAATAAAGTCAATTCAATCCTCTATTCTTTACATCAAATCTTTTTCATTCTTATCTTTCTCAAGTTTTTCTATATACTAACCTCACTTTTTTAAGTGAAATACATTTCTGTGTTTAGTGTTTATACATTACAGATTACAAGAATGTCGAAATCTCTTGCCTATGGGAGACTTGTTGATTTCACTGCTCTCAAGGAAGATCGAATGGATATCGAACCTAAGATTAAAGTATCTGGATGGGAAAATTTATTCAATATACGAGAACTGGTGTATCCAAATGAAGTATATGAGTTCTGGAAAAATGAAAAGGTGGTAAATAACACCTTGGTATTTATGGTAGACAAATTGTCAGTGATTGTGTCATAAGATTCTCCTGTGAGGGTTATTAAATGTCCAAATAAAGAAGCAAAGCTGTTCAAAAATACAAGGTGGATAGCTTAAAGTTATTTACATGAAGATAACATCATTCAATAACAATATGGATCAAGTTATCCAGGAGTTAAGAAGTCTTCAAACCTAATTCTGAAGGCCAAGGTTCTTCATTGAATTCTTCTTCAATGTATTTTAACAAGAATAGGATAGAAGGATTTTGAGATGATGAGTGATGAACAATGTCTATTTTATCTACTCACATATAAACCTATTAATCTTCTATTCTTGATTCTAACTTTCATTATGAGGAATCAGGAGGAGTATCATTTGAAGAGTGGTTTGTTACCTTATGGTATGCTATTAACGAGATTATTCAAAGAATCTGGAATCCTACTTGATAGAGGAAATATATAAATCCGAATAGTAAAAGTGTTATCAATACCTTTACTATTTGCAGAATGGGGATTAAGACTGAAGCTAAATCGGATAAAAATGTCATATCGAAAGCACAGTCTAAGGGGGAGCTTTCAATCAGAAGCAGCATAAAAAAAAGATGTTTCATTTGGTATATAAGCAAAACCTCAATCAACTAGAAGAATCTCAACTGAGCAAACAAAAGTTGAACAATTGTCTTATAAGTTAATTCAAGCTAAGAAGATTCCTGAAAGGAAGGAAAGTGTAAAGCGTCAACAACCAATTCACAAAGTTCCTTTAAAGAGAAAGGATGAGACACTTTAACCAGAAAGACCTGATACGGCTAGAAGATCCCCAAGATTGCAAAAGAAGCAAAAAATTCTGACTCTTGGTTAAGTTTTTAAAAGTGCAACAAAACAACAATGGCAGCCTGGTAAAGCAATTATCTTTATTCCTCAGACTCAATCAGAACAACTTTCTGGAGAGACAGAGATAATAACCAATCTACAACCTTCCTCAACTAATAAAGAAAGAAGATTTGAAGATGAAGATTATAGAAGAACCAATACCTGATCGAAATAGAAGTTCGATTATCATTAGAGAATCTCCTAAATAGAAAGTTAAGATTCAAGTTGAACTTGTAACTATAAACGATTAGACGATACATCTTCTTAGCCCTAAAGACAGAAGATTGTATGGTATTTTGCGAGATGAAAATGTAGAACCATATCTATTAAAGATGACTAAAAATCTTTACATAGTCTATCCAGTGACAAGCCGAACATTGATAAAGATTGTACCAGATGTACAACCTAGATGTCCAACATTGGTAGACAACAAAGATAAAGGCAAGAAGAAGAAATTCCCTGAGAAGCAACAAAATGATCGCACGGAAGAAAAAATTCGAGTGACAATAAAGAATATAGACGATGAATGCCGTACAGCTCAACCTGTAGGCATCTATATTTCTTATCACATTTCATGACCATCAGGAAACAACTTTGGTACATCAACCATAGCTGAAAGTTTCAAGGTATTTGGGAAAATATCGGAAGGAAGATACAAAAAATTACAATTGAAGGTATCAATTTCTATTTAGAAACCTTTTTACACTTACTTGCTCACTTTAAACCCATAGGTTTAGTTTCTTCTATCAAAGATATTCTACACCTTCTAAGAAAACCCATTTTGAAACTACCCTACCCTGATGATTTGACATTCCCCTACAAATTTTTTTTTTTCAATTATCCTCCATTTAAATTATTTAATTAGACAATTCAATCAGAAAACCCTCTTTCTCTGAGTATCTTCATCCACGAACTGAAATGCTACAAGACTCTACTGATAATTTGGAGTGCTTGAAGAATTTCATCACATGGGTGAAGCTAGTCATAAGTAGAAGGAAGAACATAGTGCCTTAGCTAAACATATTCAAGAAATTGATACTAAGGTTGATGAACTAAGTGACTCAGTGCGTGATCCTAATGAGAAAGTAACACTTCTACGTGTGACTAAAGAAGAAGACCTCAAGATGATCCACACTAATATCAAACATATGTTCTCTAAAATATTGAAGCGTCTGAAATGATTCTCTTTTGTTAATAACAAATAGGGGAGAATAGTAGAAAGGAAATGAGAAGGAGGAGATTTTATTTTAGCTTATTTTTTAATGCATTGTATATCTTGCATTATTCGTCTAAATAAATTTTTTCTGAAAATTATTCGTCTGAATATCATTTCATTTATCTTCTACTATTATGATTATTTGTTATCATCAAAAAGGGGGAGACTGTTAAGTCAAGGACACTTCACTCCTTCTATTGATTTTGATGAAAGTTAAATAATAATAATAATAATAGAAGGGTGTATGAACCATTTTGATGAGTTTGTTAAATGTGTAGATAAATGTAAGAGGTACAAATCATCAAGTCAAGATGATATTCAAACGAAGTCATCAGATGAAGTGAAGACATTAGACAAATTAAACAAAACAAATCAAGACGTTATAATTGAGGAACAACTTACAATGACAGTTAGTTAGTTAGTTGGAGTTGGTTACAAGACTCAACTAACAACTGATCTCTGAAGATTCTACAAGTAGTTTTCAAAAAGACCCTTAGAGATTTAGACTATAAGTATCACTTGTAGTCATAAACAAATAGACAATATACACAAGACACAACCTTACTGTAAAAAAATAGCTTGAGTGAAAAGAGGAAAGAAGAGAGATCAAGTCGAACTGTAACGTGAGTTTAGAAAACTCAAAATTTTTCAATGAAAGGGCAGGCTACAGCCTGAATAGGTTAAGATTGCAGATAAAGAATACTTTGTGAAAGAGACTTGAAGAGGCTCTGGAAGTGTGAAATAATATTTGTAAAAGTTGAAAGAGATAGTGAAATCTCATATATACTCTGAGGACTAGACGTAACCCTAAGGTTAGGGGTGAACCAATATGAATCACAGTGTCATATTCTCTAACCCTTATCTCTTTAATTTCATGTTGTTAGAACAAATAGATATTATTTTCGCTATTGCATTAGTCAAACGAATTAAGTGCGTTGTTTTGTAAATTGTATAAATCTTTCAAGAATATCAAGAAGTTTTTAAAGATTTCAATCTTAGATGATTTATCATAATTCAACCCCCCTTCTTGTGTATTCTTACATATTATATGATTTCTATAATAACAAGTGATTTACTTCAGTCCTTTCGCATGTCGTACACTTGTCATCCATTTAATTAGCCTATATGTCACTTATTAATTGCTCCACTTGTCACACATTAATTGATCCATTTGTCACTCCATAATTAGTCCATTTGTCAATTAATTTCTAATATAATTGTCACCCTTCTATTTGTCTCTTATTTCTATATTTTTCCTAGTCTAAGATACCTCAAATTTTTTATAAATTTCTAAAATATCCAAAATGTCTCCAAAAATGAGAAAATAATTCTAATACAAACCAATTCAATTTTCAAGACAATTAATCCATAATTCACACTTTAATCATATGAAAATCACTTATACCCAGAAAATGTCAATGAAATGTATGTACAATTATTTTTATAAGTGACAACATTATTCACGTACATGTGTATGCCATATAATGCATGAAATGCACTTCTAAATTCTTGATAAATTAACTTATATAGTATCCTAGGGTTCTAACCCTAATCATCTAGATCAAGACTCTTGTTACATGCATTTTTATTCATACAACAATTGCATTAATTGCAAGAACAATACTCTTGACACCTCTCACTCACTCTAGAACTCTTCTAGAGCCCGTATGCTTTCACTTAACTATATAAGAAATGGTAAGACCTTTTGTACATAAGTGAAGAACTCACTTATATACTCATTCCTGCCCTCTGTTGGGCGACAATTGTAGCCTACTTAAAAAATAGGCTTACCTTCATTTACAATTGTAGCCTACTTAAAATTAGCCATGCATACCATATTTTTCATCCGATCTTTTATGCGTATGACCCTTAGGTTCCTGGTTATTTTAGGCACTTGAATTAACTCTTAATTTAAGTAAATCATAAAGGGTTTCATGATTCCAATTTGTTGGAATATAAGTGGATTAATACACGAATTCTTCAATAGTTAATTCTTCGAGTTATGAACCTTTCCATAGACAATTATCGCGCAATTCATCCTTTCACCATACTATACCCCAATTAGTTCGGAGTATGGGCTATATGTAAACTCCCATTAGACTGACTATGTCACATCTAGTCCAGATGATGTTAGTTGTTGTCCTAGGATCTCATTACTATATGTTTCATTGAAGACTCTCTTCATGACACATAACTACTCTGGCCAGAGACTCCTAAGTAATGACCCCAACAAAATGACGTGGATATCCTCTCCTTCAATCAGGAGTGGTGAATCCTTTATTGGCTACCCAATTACCTTCGAATACTATTAGCTGTACCTAATCACCACCCTAAAAGCAACCTCATCTTAAGGTAACAAAGAATGATGTAAAAGCACACGATTAGTATCTAAGTTATCCTTGAGTACCTCAAGTCTAAGGATATTTGTACCATTGCTATGATGAGATTAATATTGACATTTGATAGATCATCCTTATGATAATATTATAACGGGTCATCTGATGTACTTACTACCTTTAGTAAGCATCCGCATGTTAAGTCTAAACATCTCATGCTTATAGTTTGTGAGATCCACTGCTTGATCAAATCAATAATTATAACATGTGCTAGTCTATCTAGATTAGTAATGTCCTATCTTATTAATCCTATGACTAGGGATTATTTAGATACCAACATAATTACATATGATAGGAATCTCATTATCATGATCTCATTATGATTTCCTTCATACTGTGTTTTGTATCATAGACTTCATTAATTCTATTTAATATCAATATCAATTCATATATAAACGAATATTAAATTAATGAAAAATTCCTTTCGCTTTATTAATCAAAATAAAGTCAGTATAAAAGTGCTAAAGGTGATTGCCTTTAGAGCATTACTCTAACAATCTCCTACTTGCACTAAGGCCAATCACCTTTTTATCTAATATCATATGCGAGTACACAATAATCAAATCTTATTTATGGAAGTGGATGTTCTAATCTATAAGCACTCTCTCTATCTTTACATCACCTCTATCAATTATCTCCCTACTTAGGTCATATCTCCTACTTACATGCTTGGACTTCTGATAATACCTTAGTTCCTTGGCTTGAGCAATATTCCTATTGTTGTCATAGTAAAACAATATTAGGTTTACTATGTTAGGAACCACTCCAAGTTCAATGACAAACTTCTTGATCCAAACAACTTCTTTTACCGCTTCTGCAACTGCAATGTACTCTGAATCAGTCTTTGAATCTGCAGTTGTCTCTTTTTTAGAACTCTTTCAACTAGCTGCTCCACCATTCAGGATGAAAACATAACCTGACTGAGATTTTGAATCATCCTGGTCAGATTGAAAACTGGCATCCGTATGCCCACTCACTATAAGATCTCCATTTTCATATATCAAGAATACATCCTTATTCATTCTCAAGTACTTTAGGATATTCTTGATAGCCATTCAGTGAAGCTCCTAAGTATACGATTGACATCTGCAAGTAACACTTAGGGCATATGATATATCGGATCTTATACATAACATAGCATACATGATTGATCCTATTATCGAAGCATACGAGATCATACTCATGCGAGTCCTCTCATTTTATGTCTTGGGATACATAGATTTTGAGAGTTTTATCCCATGAGTCATGAGAAGAAACCTTCTCTTGGACTGCTCCATTCTAAGCCTATTAGCACTTTATCTATGTATGTTGATTGTGAAAGACCTAGCAACTTCCTTTATCTATCGCTATAGATCTATATTCCCAATATAAGTTGTTTCTCCAAGGTCCATCGTGGAAAAATTTTGGGACAACTAAATTTTGAATGATTGCAAACTTGAGACATCATTTCCCTTTAGGAATATGTCATCCACATATAACACAAGGAATATGATAGCACTCCTACGAACCTTCTTGCACACACAAGGTTCACCAGGATTTTGTGAGAAACAAAACTCTTTTATTGTCCCATTAAATCGGATGTTCCAACTCCTAGATGTTTGCTTCAATCTATAAATAGGTTTACGAAACTTATATACCTTTTTGCCATTTTTGTATATGAAGCCCTCAGGTTATATCATATATATATCCTCAACTAGGTTTCTATTTAGGAAAGCCATCTTCACTTCCATTTGCCATATTTCATAATCATAATTAGCAATAATGGTTAAGAGTATTTTGATGGATTTAAGCATAGCTATAGGGCTAAATGTCTCGTTATAGTTAACCCTTATCTTTGATGATAATCTTTAGCAACTAGCTTTGCTTTATAGGTAATCACATTACCTTTTATATCAATTTTCTTCTTGAAAATCCCCTTGGACCCTATGAATTCTAACACTTCGGGTGGATCAACCAAAGTACATACTTGATTTTCATACATGGAATCCATTTCGGACTTTATGGCTTGAAGCCATTTTTTAGATTTTGAACTCTTCAGAGCCTTTTTATAGGTTGTAGGCTCATATTCCTTTATGAGTAATATTTCATTTTGTTAACTTTTAAGAAATCCATATCTCTCTGGAAGATTGCGTATCCTACTTAACCTGTGAACATTTTGTGTGTCAGAAGGTCCAACTATTGTCTCATCTCTATGAGCAACAATTTCGAGTTCAGGTAATTAATCTACATCTGTTTGAGCATCATGAACTTCATAAAATTCAACTTTGCTCCTATAGTCTCCTTTTAGAAGAAACTCTTTCACTAAAAAGATGTCATGCTTTGAGACAGACACCTTCTGCTCTAAATCATTATAGAACTGATATCCAATTGTTTCCTTAAGATATCCTATAAACAGACATTTTTCATATTTCACTTCAAGCTTGTCTGATTGAATCCACTTCATACAAGTCGGATAACCCCAAACTTTCATATGAGAAAGATAGGGCCTTTTGTTAGTCCATATCTCATATGGAGAAACATTAACTGCCTTTGAAGGGACTCTATTGGCCACATACATAGCAGTTTTGAGTGCATAACCCCAAAAGGATTTTGGTAGATCTGCTAAGCCCATCATTGACCTTACCATATCTAACAAAGTTCAGTTTCTCCTTTCAACCACATCATTATGTTATGGTGTGTAAGGTGCAGTCCATTGGGATATTATCCCATTATCTCCGAGATAAGTTATAAATTCCTCGTTTAAGTATTCACCAACTCTATCTGTTCAAAGTGTCTTAATAATTCTATCGAGTTGTTTTTCTACTTCTTGTCTAAATTGTTTGAACATTTCAAATGTTTTAGAATTATACCTCATTAGATACACATACCCATATTGTGAATAATTATCAATAAAAGTAACGACGGACACAAAACCACCTCTGACATGAATGGACATCGGACCACATACTTCAGAATGTACTAGGTCTAATAACCCATTCATTCATTCACCTTTTCCTTTAAAAGCGTATTTAGTCATTTTACCTAACAAGCAAGATTCACATGTGCTATACGATTCATAATCAAATGACCCTAGGCCACCTTTCTTGTGTAGCTTGATCATGCATTTCTCATTTATATGGCCAAGTCGACAATGCCATAAGTAACATGATTTTAGGTTATCTCGTTTTTGTCTTTTATTTTCATTGATATATAAAAAAGGATTGGACATATCTAATATGTAAATTCTATTACACAATATAGCAGTACCATATAACATTTCATTTAACTTAATTGAACAACCATTGCTTGAAAAAGTTAAATGAAATCCCTCTTTATTAGGACATGAAACAAATACAATGTTTTTAGTCACAATAGGTAGATAATAGCAATTTTCCAAAATTAACTCTGGCCCACTAGGAAAACACAAAACATGTGTCCCTATGGCTAATGTAGCAACTCTTGCTCCATTTCCCATATGTACTTCCATCTCTCCCTTCTTGAGTGGTCTACTATCCCTAAGACCCTACATATCAATACATATGTGTAAGCCACATTCGGTATCTAATATCCAAATGTCATGATCAAAAATAGTATTAACCTCAATGATAACTATCATACTTGAAGTAGACAATAGGGCATCTAATGCCTTCTCCTGCTTCAGCAACTTTAGATAAGCTTAGCAGTTCCTCTTCCAATGTCCTTTTTTGTTACAATGGAAGCATATCCCCTTCGAAGTTGTCACCTTTGCTTTCTTCTTGGTTGCACCTCCCACTAGCTTCTTAGACTTCTTCTTCTTTTTATGGTTCTTCTTTCGAGAACTAGAAGCAAAGTCCACCAGCATCACAGCCTCATTGTCTTTTTTGACTGTTTGCTCAGCTGTTTTGAGTAGATTAATCAGCTCAGGTATTGTTGTGGATATCTAGTTCATCCAACAGTTAAGCACCAACTGTGAATAACTATCAGTCAAACCTGTTAGAATTAAGTCTATACTTAATTCATGTTCTCTTATAAAGCCCAAACTACCTAATCTCTTAATGTATCTATTCATCTTCAGCACATACTGAACTGGACATGATCCCTCAGCCATCTTAGAACAAAAAAGGAACCTCGAGGTCTTAAACTTTCAGATCAAGCTTCCTCATCAAACAGTTCCCTCAGATGGTAGACTATGGTATGAGCATCCATAACCTCATGCTGCTTTTGCAGTTCTGGTGACATAAAGGCTAGCATTATACAGCTAGCCAACTCACTATCATCTAGTAGCTTCTTGTAAGCTTTTTGATCCTCATCAGATGCATCGGCAGTAGAAGGATCAGGAAATGGTTCATTTAGGATATAACCTAGTTTCTTAGATTTGAGAACAATTCTCAAATTCTGTAGCCAATCCAAAAAGTTTGGTCCCGTGAGTTTGTTGGAATCTAACAGGGAGTGTAGGTTCACACTAGATGAAGACTTCGTGGTGATTCAATAACCTAAAACAATGAGGGAAAGTGTTAGAATGTACATTAATGCATAACAATAAGGACTTTAATCACATGCATTATAGGCCCCGTTATTCTTATTCAAATCCATAGCCCTCACTACAAATTCAAGAAAACTTATAGTTTTTTTAATGGGTTGATATTTAATATCACCAAGAATGACCTTGGTTTTCCCCAATTAACCACCTTAGGTCAATCAGTAGGTATCATTCATACTAATTACATTCAATTATGCAACTATCGACTTGAGCCATCAACGATTGATTTACCACACTTATTAAGTTATCAACTCTTGATTTGTATACATCCCACATATATATAACCCAACTTCACCTCTATCCATGTTGACCTTGGGTTTGCCCAATAATTCAACCCTTCCAGTTAAGGCTAACCTATTAATCCAAAAATCTAATTTCCATGGTTCGAACATATTCGTGTAGAGCAGGCCTGGGTTTGCCCAATAACCCAACTTTGAAAGAACTCTGGTTCTTACCATATCATTGGAAGATGTAAGTCCTAATTTTTTGGTTAAGGGATTTGTTCTTTAATCCCATCAATACTTAGATGATCTTAAATATGTATATCACATATATACATTCAGATTATGGACAACTCAATTAAGTTGAGCCTATGCCCATAACTACCTTTAAAATGCATCTAATGTATGTATCACACAAAGAAGGTCTAATTTAAGATGTGACTTGACTATGCATCTAAAGTTTTTAATTCGATCCAACTATTGAACCTAATCAGGTACTACTGTTAGTCTTGGCTAATCCAAATTATGCATGTGATTTAGTTAGGAACCCTAAAATTAATTATTTTGATGTACAAATTAAAAACTTTAATACTTGTATATGTGCCCTTTTTCTAGTCACACTAGAAATGCTATGCTCTACTTGGATTAATTCTAAATTTATCCCTAGGGTTTCAAAAATTCTCGTACATCAATTAGTGATCTATAATATCCCTAAGTAATATCAAATTTATCTAAACAATTTCGGCGCAAGCCAAATTTATCTTGACAACCAAAATCATTAAAATAAATAAGTTAACCTATTAGACACTAAAGAGACCGATTCAATGTTTAGAAAATTTTCAGAACCCAATTTTTAAGCATATGTATTAAGCATGCTATTACCATCAAAATAGTAAATTTCTTATCACATAAGAACTTTATTAAGGTCTTATAACCGGAATACATATATTTTAAGTCATTAAGTTAACTCCATAAACTTTCAAAAAGTTGACCAATGTTGACTTCGACTTGATTTAATAATTGAATCAAACTAAATTAATTCTGGAAAAATTCTAAAGTCTTATACACATTCTAAGAGTGTCTAATAAAAAATTTCAGATTCTAATTTTTAAGAATTATTTATTAATAAATAGGAATTAACAAGCACATCAAATGTGTATGACACTTGTCATATTACTTCTAACATTAGTCAAACATTACATCATGCATGCTTAAGATAATCACTTTAACATCAAGTGTCATACAAATCATACATGTGGCAACATCTCATCTTACATGTACATCATAAAATTTGTAAAAACGATTTTTATAAAAATTAATATGAAATTTACAAGCATGCATGTTCATCAAATTTCCAGAATTTCCCAGAACTTCATACATGCATCAGGTTGAAACTAAATTTGTAATAAAATAGCAAATGAAATTCAATTGCATTTTATTTTTTTAGAAAAATAACATAATACCTTATAAACATTTGTGTGAATGAAAATTAGAAAAACCATTTTTATAGAATTATTAAGAAATTTTCAAAATCAATACATGCATTTAGTTTTTCAGAAATTCCCATAAACCAACACATGAATAGTCTGGATATAATTCTGAATAAAATAACAAATGACATTCAATTGCAATTTTAATTAACAGAAACATCATATAACATCGTATAAACATTTCTGAAAAGGAAAATCAAAACAACAAAAATTTTCTATAATTTACATGAATTATTCGAAATCAATATGCATGTTAGTCATAACCCAGCAAACACTTTGCACATGTTTAATACATCATCTAATACATGCATAAACTTGCTCTAATACCACTATCGAGTTTGCCATGGATGCATGCATCACATGAATGAGAATGTAGTAGACGTGTTAGAATGTAAGATAACTCGTAAAACACAAAATCATACATGCATGCATGGATATGTAAAGAACATGAAATATAAAACAAATTTGCCATTTGTTTCTCCTCCTTTCTTATTTTGTCTCCTTGTTTGGGTTCTTGCAAACACCAAAGCCTTCCTTGATAACCCAAGAACAAAGAAATATCAAAAAGAAATAATGTATAAGGGTGATTTGAGCATCAAACTTTCTAGTAGATGCTCAAAATGATAGAAGATAGATCAAGACTCTTGTTTCATGCACTTTGATTCATGCAACAATTATATAAATTACAAGAACAAGGCTCTGGGTACCTCTCTCTCCCTTTAGAACTGTTTTAGGGCCCTTATGCATTCTCTTGATTTTGTTAGAAGTTGTAAGACCTTGTGTACATAACTGAAGAACTCATTTGTGTACTCATTTGTGCCCTATGTCAAGATCGTGGCCAATGAACCACGATTGTGGTCTACTTAAAAAAATAGACTCGCCTTCGACTACGCCCGTGGCCTATAACCTACAATCTTGGCCTACTTAAAATTAGCCACACACACTATGCTTTTCAAGAAAATCATGAAGGGTTTCATAATGTCAATTTGCTAGAATATAAGTGGATTAACATACGAACTCTTCAATTGTTAATTCTATGACTTATAAACCTTTCCATAGATAATTATCATGCAATTCGTCCCTTCACCATATTATAACCTACTTGGCTCAGAATATGGGCTATATGTCAACTCCAACTAGATTGATTATGGCACATCTAGTCCAAGTGATGTTTGTTCTTGTCCTAGGGTCTCATTACTCTATGTGTCATTGAAGACTATAATCAAGACACATAACTTCTCTGGCCAGAGACTCCTGAGTAATGATCCAGATAAGAGGTCATGAGTATCCTCTCCTTCTATCAAGAACTGTGAATCCTTTATTGGCTGCCCAGTTACCTTCTAAAACTAATAGGTATACCCAATCACAACCCTAAAAGTGACCTTATCTTGAGGTAATACGGAATGATGTCAAAACACAGGATTAGTTTCCAAGATATCCTTGAGTACCTCAAGTTTAAGGATATTTGCGCCATTTTTATGATGAGATTAATCATTGACATTTGATAGATCATCCATATGATAATCTCATAGTGGGTCATCCAATATATATACTGTTAAGTCAAGAGGACTTTACGATAATTAATTTTGAAGACAATCAAATAAAAATAATGTTAGAAATAAATGAACTAGTTTGATAAGTGTGTTAAGTGTGCAGAAGTACAAAACACAGAAGAAAAATATAGAAGAAGTGGAGAATACAGAAGAAGCGCAAACATACAAAAGAAGCAAAAGATAGAAGAAGAAAGACACAAAAGAAATAAAGTAAAGAAGTAGAAGCACAGAAGAAGTAAGAGACAGAAGAAGCGAAACACAGAAGACACGCAAAGTACAAAAGAAGTACAAGCAGCATATAAGAAGTAAGAGACATAAGAAGTAGAAGAATACAGAAGAAGCGCAAAGTACAGAAGAAGTAGAAGCACAGAAGAAGTAAGAGACAGAAGAAGTAGAAGAATACAAAAGAAGCGCAAAGTACAGAAAAAGTAGAAGCACAGAAGAAGTAAGAGATAGAAGAAGTAGAAGAATACAGAAGAAGTGGAAAGTAAAGAAGAAGCAAAAAACAGAAGAAACAAAGTATAGAAGTACAAATACAGAAGAAGCAAAAGATAGAAGAAAAAGACACAAAAAAGCAAATTAAAGAAGTAGAAACACAGAAGAAGTAAGAGACAGAAGACGTAGAAGAATACAAAAGAAGCGCAAAGTATAGAAGAAATAGAAGCACAGAAGAAGTAAGAGACAGAAGAAGTAGAAGAATACGGAAGTAGAGCAAAGTACAGAAGAAGTAGAAGCACAGAAGAAGTAAGAGACAGAAGAAGTAGAAGAATACGGAAGAAGCACAAAGTACAGAAGAAGCGAAACATAGAAGAAACAAAGCACAGAAGAAAAACACAGAAGAAGTAAAGACACAGAAGAAACCACAGACGATACAAAGCAGAAGATATATTAGTACGACGAGAAGTTAGTTGGTTAGAGTTAGTTACAGAAATCAACTAAATAACGGTTATCAAGAATCAAGAAGCAGTTATCAAGACTCAAGAAGCGGTTATCAAGATTTAAAGAGGCAGTTGGAGAATTAGATTATAAATAATAGTCCTAGTCGAAGATTAAACATCCTTTTTGAGAAACCTTTGATTTTACAACTTTTGAGCGTTCAAGTGTATACTTAGAAAAGAAAAAATTCTATAGTGCGATACAGGAAAGCTAAACTACTGTAACAATAGCTCACGATACCTTTCTAGTGAGAGAAAGAAAAGGCTAAGAGCCTGGAAAGGCTAAGATAGCTAAAAGAATACTTGGTGTAAGAGACCTAAAGAAGCTCGAGAAGAAAGAAAGAATACTTGTAATTTGTTGAAGTATAGTGAATACTCAAAAGAATTCTGAGGACTAGACATAGTCCATAGTTTGGGGTGAACCAGTATAAAATCGCAGTCTCTATTTTCTATCCCTCAACTTATTCTATTTTGTTCTTAAACAAGTATATAGAAGTTATTTGAGATTTAACTAGATAACAATTTTGTGATAGTCTTTTAACAAGTTAGAGAAGTTCTTATCAGAAATATTAAAGATTTTGTATTCACAAGAAGAATACATAATTCGACCCCCTTCTTATGAATATCATATATTGTACTTAATTTCTATATTAACATGTGATTTACTTCAATTGGTATCAGAGTCGGTTTCCAAGAACCACCTTTACAAAGTGAGGAAAAAGATCCATGATTGAATCACATGTTTTTATAGCTAAAAGTGCCTCCGTCACAAGACCTCCTACGTTCAATGGTGAAGATTATCATTATTGGAAGGACAGGATGCGGCTATTCATGGAGTCCATACACATTGATCTTTGGGATATCATCGAGAATGGACCGTTCATACCAGTAGATGATGAAGGAAATACCAATCCTCATAATAGATGGTCAGCTGATCACAAAGCCAGAATTGAACTAATTTCAAAGGCCAAGTTCTTTTTAAGTTGTGCTTTAAGCAGAAGTGAGTATGATAAAGTTCATGGATGCGAAACGAAGAAGGAGATATGGGACACTCTATCCATCTTACATGAAGGCACAAACCAGGTGAAAGAGTTCAAGATCAGTATGAGTTGTTTAAAATGAAAGAAGATGAGACTGTTGATCAAATATTTGGATGATTTCAATCTATCGTTAAAAGACTTAAAGCTCTTCGGAGAATCTACGATAATCAAGACCATGCGAGGAAGATTCTTAGAAGTCTACTAAAAAGATGGAGACCCAAAGTCACTGCAATATAAGAAGCCAAGGACTTAAGTAAACTAAAGCTAGATGAATTGCTTGGTTCCTTGAAGATACATGAAGTAAAGCTTGAAGCTGAAGATAAACCTAAAAGAGACAAATCCATAGCATTAAAGGCTGGCCAAAAAAATCACAAGACTCAGAGAAGTAGAAGTTCTTCATCAAAAGCATTAAAGATAGAAGAAGTCAAGAATGATGATACCAGTGATTCTGATCAAGATTCAAGTGAAGATGATGGCGAATTATCTTTCATTTCAAGAAAGATCAGAAAGATGTGGAAAAGGAAAGCAAAAGGAAATAAGAAATTTTCTTTTAAGAAAAATAGTAAAGAAGAAGTCATGAACGAAAAGACCTCTATCATTATCTACGAACAAACTAGGACACTACAAGTCTGAATGTTTGTTGCTTAGAAGAGAACCGAAGAAGAATAAAGGAAACATAAAGAGTATGATGGTAACTTGGGAAGATTTGGATTCATCTGAATCTAATTCTGATTCAGAAGCATCAGAACAAGCAAATATATGCTTGGTAACTGAAAAAGAAGGTGACGAGGAGGTAACTTCTAACTCTAATGAACTTCAAGATGCATATTTAGAATTGTTAGAAGATTCACATGTTATACTAAAGCGGTATAGATCTTTAAAAAGGAAGTTTGTCGAAAACTTACGGAACACATAAGTGTTAGAAAAAGAAAACATCTATGTTAAGAAACAAGTAGACGATATGAAGAAAAAAGTTTCTATTGATAGATCTGAGAAAATTAATTAGTTGAAACATAGGATTAATTCTCTTTCAGCACATTTATCAAACTTTACTAAAAGTACAAAGAAAATGAATGACATGCTTAGAAACTATCGACACCCTAATGATAAGAGTGGTTTAGGGTTTACTAAAAGTAATAGTTGTTACAAAAAGAAGTATGTTCCTTATAGAAAGAAATTTCATCAGTTTTCTTTTTATTCTATGAATATTTCTAAGACTAACCTTAAAGGACCCAAGAAGATCTGGGAACCTAAAAAGAATATAATATATATTGTAGATCTCCTTCCTTAGAAGAAGTAGCTAGCAGCAATAGTATTTAGACAGTGGATGCTCGTGACACATAACAGGAAGAATGTCTATGTTCTTAGATCTTCAAGATAAGAAGGGAGGATCAGTAACTTCTGGAGATAACCAACAGGGTGAAATATTGGAATCGACAAAATCGGTAAAGATTCCTTTGCATGCATTGATAATGTTCTGTTAGTTGAAGGTTTAAAACATAATTTAATTAGTGTCAATCAATTATGTGATTTTGGTTTTGAAGTATCCTTTAATCAAAATTCTTATGTAGTAAAAAATAAGGACGTTACATATTCTTCTCTGCCAAGAGATGAAACAATCTACATAAGATCAATTTAGAAAATTTGCAAAGTTAAATTATTTCTTGTTTTATATCGACAAATGAAGAAAAATTGATCTGGCATAAAAAGCTAGCTCATGTTAGTTTTAAATATATTTCCAAGTTGATTAAACATGATTTGGTAAGAGGTTTACTGAAAATAAGTTTTAACAAGGATTTCTTTTGTGAAAGTTGTCATAAGGGAAAGGAATTTAAAACGTCTTTTTTCTTCTAAAAATATTGTAACTTCGTTTAGACCTCTAAAGTTCTTACATATAGATTTATTTAGTCCAACTAGGACATTAAGTCTTGGTAGAAAGAAGTATGGTCTCGTAATTGTTGATGACTTCACTAGATTTTGTTGGATATTATTCTTGTCACATAAGGACGAAGCTTTTAAATGTTTTAAAGTTTTTTCCAAAAATTTACAAAATAAAAAAGGAATTTCTATTGCTAGTATTAGAAGTGATCATAGTGGAGAATTCGAAAATGAAAAATTCAGAATATTCTGTGAAGAGAAGGGAATTTTCCATAATTTCTCTGCTCCTAGAACTCCACAACAAAATGGAGTTGTAGAAAGAAAGAATAGGACGATTCA
>JANZXR010129298.1:0-35414 GCA_027575705.1 Erythroxylum echinodendron
AATTTCTTACTGAGAATTATACCTTTGGCTGTGTTCGTTTTCTATTGATTTGATTTTAGTTTACTGCTGTATTTTTTGTTTTATTTATTTTTGTTCAATTCAGCCCCCTTCTTTTCTATTCTAGCACTTTAGAAATAAACTTGACCAGTCTCTATGGGATTGACCCTGCTCATCACCATTTGCAAATCTTTTAGAGTAGGTAATTTATTTTTGGTGATTTCGACACCCATCAAATGATCAAGAAATTTATTAGGAATGGTAGTAATACCAATCATATAAAAAAACCTAAAGTTAAATGGAGTACAATATGTCTCCTAAAGCAACATAGTACAATATGTCTCCTAAAGCAACATAGAGTTCTAGGTATTGTCTCTGGATACAGAATGGCGAATGCACTAATTACTAAGAGGTTATGGAGAATTTGTGTAGAAAAGTAGAACCTCCAAGTCAAATTGGTTTATATGTACCACCTTAAAGAAGAGAGCTTTTGAACTGTCAGGTGTAAAGCTTCTTAATCTCATATACTATAGCAAATCTTAAGAACCAGACTGTTTATGCATACCCATATCAAGCAAAGATTGGAGATGGGAGATGCATTAGCTTCTGGTATGATAATTGCCAACTAATGGGTCCTTTATACCTCATCCTTAACTTTCAGAACTTGAGAGGATCTACTTCAACAAATACAAAGGTCTAGACATTAATTCATAATGGTAATAGGATATGGCTATTCTACTCTTTAAGAGGATTATGTAATATCATGAAAAACATTCCAAGATAACAACCTAATTAACATCAAGTAGATAGTGTGTAGTGGGAACTTGTCCAGGATCTTCACAACCGCTCTTTGCAAGAAATTACTATTGAGATCTCCTGAGAATTTTCCCTATTATAAATTCATATAGGATAGCAGTATTGCTCCCTCTCATTCCTTCATTTTATGGTTGGCATCCCTTCAAAGGCTGGGGATTAGGGATAACTTGAAATTCTTCGTTCCTAATCCTAAATGTTCATTATATGATTACTTTATAGAATTCCATGATCACCTTTTTTTGAATGTACCTATACAAGCCTCCTATGGAACCACTTTTACTTCTATTTAACTTGAATGGAACTAACTAGGGATGGATCTCTACATTAACTTGGTCATTTTAAAATAGATTTAAAGCAAAAGGTGATCTTAAGCTTTTCAAGGATGGATTTGTTTTGCTTGTCCATCACATATAGAGAATGAGAAATGATTGAATATTTAGGGTGAAAGAGATTCAAGCTTATAAGAATTTCTAACCAAGCTCAAACTGATTACTTTGACAAGCTCCTATAATAGTGTGATCTCAACGAGGCTAAAATGTAAACTTCATTTGTGAAATATTCTAAAGTTAGCTTTCTTGTAAATTCAGGTTGTAAACTCCAAGTGTAAATAAAATTAGTCTCTTTGTTACATATAATTTGTTGAGACCTTACTATTAATGAATTCATTTATTACTTTTCAAATAAGAACATAATTGAAGAATTTATAGTAAAGGTTTTCTCTAATAATGCTTTCAATCATTTGATATGATTTACTTCTTTATAATGATTCTCGATCTTCCTATTTATTAAAAATGACTACAAGATTTATAAGGGATCTTTCTCTCTAACAATTGTTATACGTAATTACACCTTGAAAAAAAATTAAAATGAAACTAATCTTAGTCTAAACTAAATATCTTTAATTAGCATTTTGTCACTTTATTTATAAGCTTTTCTCCATAAATATAATTTGGGACATGGCAATGTCCCAAGTCGTGTACTTTATTATTTCTTTGCAAATCCTTTCAGAGAGCAATATATGTTTTGACATATTTGTGTTCTAGATCATTTATCCTTTTATAACTTTCTATCATCTATACATGGTCTTATGATAAGTCATGTTTGATCTTCTTTCTAATTATTTATGTCCATAGAGGAACATACAATGTTAAACATTTATGCTTCATTGTGTTTAATTAAAGTTTAAATTTTTTGTTTTGCCTTATAAAATCTTCCAATCCTTAGCCTATATCATTCTAAGCAACTTCTCCACATTTACTTAAAATAGAATATAAAATCAATCAAATTAAGGTAACTAAAATTGGTAAAAACACTAAATAAATATATGTGTATTACATATATAATAGTCATCATATTTTTAAACTTAAGACTTGCTTCTACCTGCTTGATAAGACTGTGAACTAATATAGGATTTAAATGGTTAAAAATTCTTAAAGTTGTACTTCTTTTCCCGGTGGATAAAACCTAGCAATTTCATTATTAATCTTACATTTAAATGAAAAAAGGTTTCCAAATTTGAGTTCTTAGTTTGGGTTTTGTTATGAATGGCTTAAAGTGGGATTGGATAACTATATTTCCCCTCTAACTAAAATAATATGTTTCTTTTGAGGGATCAACAAATTTCAATTCAAGATCTTCTTCTGATATAACAAACATTATGCCAAAATAATAATTTGGATTTTTATAGATGAATTTCATAAGTGCACTAAAGTAAAATTCCTTTATAGTTGGCACATGTCCTTGCAAATGAAATGGGCTTGCCCAAGATCCTATTCTAAGTTTTAAAGAAGGGGTTAAATATGTGAAACCTTTCAAGTAGATGGATGTTTAAATGTTCAACATGCTTTTCTAATTCACTTATTTTTAATTCTCTAATTACTTATTTGATATAAAAAATTAAATAGGTTAGATTGCTATCATCTTTTTGCTTGTTTCTTTGTTAATTGCATCTATTGCTAAGGTACTTTATACGTAGAGGGAAGCTCAGTTGTACATTTGTAATATTTTAAACCTTTAATTTCATATTCTCACATAATAAAAGTTAGGACTAACATTTAATGTAATAAATACCAAAAATATAATAAAAGAAAAAAGTAAAAACCATTATGCATGTAATTTAGAGTATCTAATGTTAGTTTATGCCCATGCCGCCAATCATTTGGATGCAATTTGATGTATGACGTTATTATATGTTAATGAAAAAGGCATTCTTTTATCTTTTGTATTTAATTAATTATATTTGATATGATAATACTACAGTAAAATCCCTGGAATAATTACTGTGTAATTGAAATTATGAGATCATAATTTTGATATTCAATTTACATTTATGCTTTATTCCTAAATGTTCATTGTTGTAGTTTCATCAAAATGGGATATTGTTTAAACAGTAAAATTTGCACACATTATGTTTCTTTCTTATAAAGAAAGTAATTGATGAAAGTAATTGATCTCATAAATTAAAGTATCATGACCCTTAAACTAATATGTGGGCGATTATTAAAGAATAAGTCACTTAGCTAACCTGACTATTAGAATCCTAAATGGAATATTACTTATGTGTTTAAGGATTTTCTCATAATGATGGTTTTATAAATGATCCTTAGACTTGAGATTACTAAGGTATCTTGTATGGAAATTACTGTGTTTTTTATGCTGCTTATGAACTGTCCTATGATAATTTAGTCAGTAGTACTTAGATGCAGTATGAACTATACGGAGATAGTTGAATAAGTCAATACATAATTCGTCACTCTAAAGTACTTAAGAAGAATATTCTACTGTTCATGATTAGTAGTGATTTATAGAATTCTCTGGCTAGAGTCAATTGATATTTGAAAAGGGTTTTTTCAAATTATAATTATAAATCAATTACTAGTTAGCAGGAATGAACATGATTGGACTAAAAGAGTAGACACTATTTCCATACTTTGTCCAATTGGAATATTAGATGATGAAAGGATTATATTTTACATCAAAACCACGCATGGATAGGTTAAGTCAAACTACTTTGACATTTCTGATATTTGGGTGGTCATGACATGTTATTAGACGTCAACCTTGATCTATGATTATAAATTGTTAGTTGGAGAATTAAAGATAAATAAAAAAGAGTTTTAATTTATTTGATTCTAATTGTGAATTAGAATTACAATTTATAATTATTGCCAATATTATGAACCTAAAGGGTTACACATCAAAGAATAATTTGTGAAAGAAAAATATATTTAATTAAGTTGGACTTAATTATGAAGTTTAAGAAACTTTAGGGATCAAATATGAGATATTTGATTTTATTAAAATTAAATTAATTAGAATTTGATTTTAATTATAATTATAATTAAAGAAATTAATTTTAATAAAATTAAAATTCCTAATGATTTTTCTATTAATAGGAAGAACAAACAAAGAAAATAGAACTTCTTGTTCCTCCTCTCAAAGGTTGAGAAATTGCTTTGGTGGATACTGTTAGAGGCTAGATGATTGAACAACTCGTGGTTGACACGATGAAGAACTTGTAAAAAGCTTTTAACAGGAAATGTGAATGAGGTATAATTCATATTTTACAATTCATATTTTTATTCAAGCTATGCAATTATCGAGATTCGATTGAAATCCATAAAAAAATTTGTTTTTCTCTACATTCATGATTTGATCATGGTTAGATTCCAACAGTGCTATCAGAGGCTCCATTAATTGTTAATTTGGATTAAGTGCTTGATTGTTATTGATTCTAATAAAAATGAAGGTTTTATGCCACTATTTTTTGTCTGTTCTCTATGACTATTCCTATTTTGTTCTATTTATTTATGGATATTGTTTCACATAATAAAGAATGAATAATACATATGCTTGTTTTGCATCTGGACTTTCTTATTCATGTTTATCGTTTACACAAGATTTCTCTAGGAATTGGTTTATGTAGAAATTTGTTTGCATTTTTCTGCCTTGTTCTGGAAAATCTTGAATGCACCTATGTTCCATGTTTAAAATTTTCTTCAAATTGTTTTTCCTCTACCTTTGCGTTGCTACCTATTTTGATTGTGCTTATTGCGATTATTAATTAATCATTAGTGGCTTAAACCACTACTGATGAGTCTCACCGCCGTTGCTGGTTGAGGAAGAAAACTAATGGCGAAGTCACTGGCTGGTGTAGCTAGCGACACTAGACATAGGCTTCAGGCACTGGAAGACGCAAGTGATTCCAGGCATCGTTTGCAATACCAGAGGCTAGCGACACTGGTGTCAAACATCCAGTAATGGTGAGGACAGCAAAAAGTAGGCGATGGGAAGAAAATGCAATGACGTGGACGATGGAAGACCAACGGTTTGAAACTTAAAACTTGGAGCTATGAGGAGTTGGAGAGTCACGAACATTACTCGAGCAACCGAAGAAATGTGGGAAGAAGATAGGAGGTTAAACAGACGAGGGAAGAGCAAGCATTTTGTATAAACGTCTACGAGAATTATAGGCCCGTTTGAGACACGCGCTCACACGCGCCCACCGTTCTCTGAAAAGTTGCTGAAGGGACATTGATAGCACGTGCATTGCACGCACCAATACGGTAAGGCATCATAGGCTTCTAGCGAGTGCTTCCTCCCTTTATTTATTTGGTTTTAAAATTTTTTAAATCTTAATTTCTATTAATTTTTGTTAATGGAGATTAAATTAGTTAATATTCCTATTATATTGAAGTTTTTTTGAATTTTTGAAAAAATTTTTAAGGGTAATTTTATTGGGAGTATTTTTGTAATTTATTTTAATCTTTAAGAGTTGAATTATTAAATTAATTTTTATCAAATCAATAATTAGAATCAAGTAAAGGTTTTAAATAATTTCTTTCTAATTAGATTATGTTTGAAATTATAAATATGATGAGATTTTTTTTAAGAGACCAAAATTTTTGAAATTTTAAATCCCTCTATTAAATATTAAGTTCACATTAGGAATGTGATGTTTGCCTTCCATTAGTTAAAAATAAACCAAAATTCTGTTTATTTCTTAGCTTGTTGAGTAAACTCAAGACCACCTTAACCCAAATATATTTTTTCTTAAATTGATGGGTCTTACTTAACTATATTTGTATGATCTGGATGAGCAAACTTATGATCGTATGAATTTATAGGCAGGGTTAGGTAAATATATATATGATATATTTTGACAAAGAGTTGTCACCTAACAGTTCTAAGAATCACATAAGATGTGATTGATAAAGATATTATCTACCTAATTTAAATTTAGATGGTTTGTTGAGCAAACTCAAGATTAATTAATTTCAGTGGAATCTTAGCCCATTATGAAATTATTTGATAATTTCTCGATTTAATAGTGAGGGCTATTATTTTGAATAAAACTGTGGGAGTGATCAAATATTTTTAAAGTCCTTATTTTATTTTATTTTGGATATAAACTAATACTAACTCCCTTTTATGTTTTTTCGATTATCGAATCAAAAGATGAGTGCCAACCTGACATTGAGGAGCATGATGGATGCTAACAATCTGACTGGACCTAAAGTTGCAGACTGGTTTAGAAACCTAAGAATAGTTCTCAAGCAAGAAAAGAAATTGTATGTTCTCGACGCTCCTACTCCACAAGAGCCAAGTTCAGATGCAACTGATTAGGTTTGGGAGAGATATCAACATTATATTGATGACATTGAGTAAGCCATATGTGTGATTTTGGCAAGCATGTCTCTTGAGTTGTAAAGGCAGCATGAGAACATGGATGCACCAACTATGATTTTACATCTCAAGGAGTTATTTGGTGCACATAGTAGAGTGGAGAGGTATCAAATCTCCACAACACTATTTCAATGTTAGATGGAAGAAGGATCTTTAGTCAACCTGCAAGTGTTGAAAATGAATGGTTATATTAAAAAATTAGACCAATCAGGTTTTGTCATAGACCATGAGTTAAGCATTGATTTGGTGTTGCAATCTCTAAGTTGGAGCTTTTCATAGTTCGTCATAACCTTCAACATGAACCAGAAGGACATGACATTGCCCGAACTGTTGAATATACGTAACATTATGAAAGGGTGCCATAAGAAAGTACCCAGTTCTGTACTTATTATGAATTCTTCTAAGAGCAAGAAAAAAGGCTCTAAGAAGAATAAGAAAAAGAAATAGAAGGCTTGTACTAGTGTAGTAAAGCCTAAGAGAGGCGTAAAGAAGAAGAGCAATAAAAAGGGCACATGTTTTCACTGTAGAGATAACAGACATTGGAAGAGGAACTACTCATCATATCTTACTTCCCTGAAAGATAAGAAACTTAAAAAAGTTTCTTCAGGTATGTTTCTGATTGAGATCATTCTTTCTACTTTTGTTCCATATACTTGGGTATTAGATACCTGATATGGTTCTCACATATATAATAACATGCAGATGCTAACATAGAGTAGATCATTGAGGAAAGTTGAAGTTCATCTATGAGTTGGCAATAAAGCAAGAGTTATTTTATTAGCTGTAGGAACTTGTAGTTTTGCTTTGCCTTATGGCCTTATATTAGAACTTAATAATTGTTATTATGTTCCTGTTATTACCAAAAACATCATTTTAATTTCTTCTTTAGATTTTAATGGATTTGTCTTTATTATTAAGAATAATAGTTGTTCTTTTTATAAAGATGATATTTATTATGGATCTAGATTACTTACAAATGGTTTGTATGAGTTTGATCTTGAAAGGCCGATTCTTAACATAAATATCAAGAAAAGAAACTTAAGTGAACAAAATCTATCTTATTTATGGCATTGTAGTTTAAGTCATATTAATGAAACTAGAATCATAAAGTTACATAAAGAAGGATATTTAGATCCTTTTGATTATGAATCATATGAAACTTTTGAATCTTGTTTATTAGGAAAGATGACTAAACTACCTTTTAGTGGAAAGGGACAACGAGCTAGTTGCTAAGATTAATACATTCATATGTATGTGGAATTATGTCCACTAGTGCTCGACGTGGACACTAGTATTTCATTAAGTTCACAGATGATCATTCTAGATATGGTTATGTGTACATAATGAAACAAAAGTATGAATCTTTTGAAAAGTTCAAGGAATTTAGCTTGAGTTGGGAAACAAAATGGTAAAAGTATTAAGAGACTTAGATAAGATCGAGGTGGTGAATACTTGGATCACAAATTTCTTGGTTACTTAAAAGAGAATGGGATTCTATCACAATGGACTCCTCTTGCAACTCCACAGTATAATGGAATTTTTGGGAGGAGAAAGCATACACTATTAAACATGGTACGTTTCATATTAAGTTATGCAGTCCTTCCTATCTCCTTTTGGGGAAATGCCATTGAAACCACTATTTACCTTCTAAACAGAGTTTCGTCTAAATTGCTTGACAAAACCCCATATCAGATATGGACTGGTATAAGACAAAGATTGTCATACTTAAAGATTTGGGGATGTGATGCTTATGTGAAGCGTATAATATCTTCTAAGCTTCAAACTAGATAAAATAAATGCAGATTTGTAGGGTTTCCAAAAGAGAATTTCAGATATCAATTTTACCATCCTGTTAAGCAAAAGTTGTTTGTCTCAAGACATGCTACATTCTTATAAATAGAATTTATTCTTAAAGAAAGTAGTGGGAGTGAGGTTAAACTAGTGAAGTTCAAGAGCCACAAAGAAACATCAAAATGGAACAAGAACCTCAAGTTGATACCTATGATGCACAATCAAGAGTGGAAGAGAGGTATAGTCCACGAAGCACTAGTAGGATACATCATCCCCCCACTAGATTAGATCTACATATAGAATAAGGTAAGGGTAATGTATTGCTCATACATGATAAGCCTACAAATTTTAATAAAGCAATGTCTGACATTGATTCTTTAAAATGGGACGAAACTATGAGATCTAAAATGTAATCTATGTACACTAACTAAGTAAGGACTTTGATGGATGCGCCTAATGGTATTGTACCTATTAGATGCAAGTGGGTTTTTAAGAAAAAAAGTGATATGGATGATAATGTACATATATACAAAGCAAGGTTAGTGGCTAAAGGTTACAAACAAAAATAAGGAGTTGATTTTGATGAATCCTTTTCGCCAATAACTATGCTAAAGTCCATAGCTACATATCATGATTATGAGATCTAGCAGATGAATGTCAAAACTACATTTCTTAATGGAAATTTGCAGGAGGATGTGTATATGACACAACTTGAAGGTTTTGAATATAAGAGATTTCCTAATCAAGTATGTAAGTTACAAAAGTCCATTTATGGATTTAAACAAGCGTCATGGATTTGGAACATCTATTTTGATGAGATAATCAAAGGGTTTGATTTTATTAAAAATGTGGTGAATCATGTGCCTATAAGAAGGTTAGTGGGAGTGCAGTTATTTTCTTAGTGCTATATATGGATGACATATTGCTAATTGGAAAAAACATCCCTATTCTACAGTATGTAAAGATTTAGTTATCCAATAACTTCTCTATGAAGGATACAGGAGAAGTAGCCTATATTCTAAGAATAAAAATCTATAGAGATAGAATACAAAGGTTGTTTAGGTTGTCCCAATCCACATATATAGATAAAGTGCTAAAGAGGTTTAGCATAGAGAGTTCTAAGAGGGGATTCTTATCCATATCGCATGGGATTTCTCTCTCACAAAGTATGTGTCCAAAAACACAAGAGAAAAGAGATAAAATGGATTGTATTCCATATGCTTCAGCAATTACATCAATCATGTATGCGATGCTATGTACTAGACTAGATATCTCTTATACTTTGAGCATAACTAGCAGGTTTCGAGCCAATCTAGGTGAGGGTCACTAGACGGTTATGAAAAACATCTTAAAGTACCTGAGAAGAACTAAAGATGTTTTCTTGGTTTATGAAGTAGTTGAATTGAGAGTTCAAGGATATTCAGATGCTAGTTTCCAATCAGATCCCGATGATAACATATCACAATCAGGGTACATCTTCACAATTAATGGTGGTGCGGTAAGTTGGAAGAGCTCCAAATAAACCAACCATTGTAGATTCAACGACTGAGGTATAGTACATTTTAGTGTCAGAGGCAAGAACAGAAGCGTTTTGGATTAAAAAGTTCATCACTGAACTTGGAATGGTCCCCAGCATTGTTGAACCTATATTATTATACTGTGACAACAACGGTACTATTGCACAGGCAAAAGAACCAAGGTTTCAACAATGGTCTAAACATGCACTTAGGAAGTGTTGAGACCCCACCCTTGCGAGTCACGTGCCTGATGTCCTAACTGACATCTGGACGCGCATCTCACAAGGGTGGCGTGCCCACACCAGTAATCATCAAAAAGAACTCACTTTTCCCATTTTCGAACAGATTTTGGGAAAACTCAAATTGGAATTTCAATTGGACCTCTTTAGAACATTTGTTCCCCATTGTCTTAAGTCTCTAATGACACCAAAATCATTTAATTTGGTTCAAAAATATGAAAGTTATAGCCCAAACATTTTTGGACTATTTTTGCACTAAAACAGTACACTATACCCAACTTCACTTGAGAAATTGGAAGTCTTAGAGACTGAATTAAAATTCAATTCCTTCAGATAATTTGTATTTCTATGTCTCTAAATTATTTAGAAAGAATAATCATAACATTTATAGATCCAAAGGTCAAGATATCATTAAAATATTGAAGCATGTTCAGTGAAAATGTCCAATTTATGTTCTTCCAATTGATATCTTCACTTTGATTTGATTAATCTTTTTTGGAATCAATACCAAAAGCTATAAATTTTTATGGAAAGGTAGAGAAATGTGTTACAAATATAATGCTTCAAAAATTAGGCCATTTGAAGGTCGGACAACAAAGTTATGATCAAAATAAAAATGAGATGTGTTCAGGTCTAGGAACCACCAAAGTCGGGATTGCGCAAAGTCGCGACTTGCTTCCCTTCTTCCTCCTTTGCTTTTCTTCCTCAGACCTATTTTAGAAAAAAGGGCATAACTCTCAATATAAACATCGGATTAAGGTCATTCAAAGATTTTTTTTTGAACAAGACTTCTAGATCTACAACTTCCATGAAGATCTCAAAAACCAAATTTGCATCTAAATGGGCCAAAATTTTAAAATTCTGTAGCTATCCTAAAAGTCCATCCTATGAAACATCTCAAACTTCTAATAATCATATCTCTCAACTCCAATGTCCAAAAATTTCATACTATATATCATTTAAAAGCTAGAAAATTAATATACAATTTCCAAGAAGGCAATGTCATCCAATTCAGCCTAAATTAATACAGTATTTCTCTCGAATCTAGAACACAAATTCTCACCCTTATGGAAAACTTGAAAAATGCAATGAACAAATTTAACATATCATCTACAAAACACAAACACACTTCATTAACATCTTTTTTACAAAGCTTTATTGGGCATTTTCAGCCACAACACATCAATATTTCAAAATGCCCAAAATACAAAAAGATATATGAATAGTAATTTGCTCAAAATGCAACTAGAGCCTTTTGGTTACAAATCTAGCTTAAAAACGCAAAAAATGCAAATTTTAAAGTGATGCCTCGATTCTCTTTCACTAGATCTCTTGCTTGTCACTTGAAGATGGGAAGGAATGGGGGGTAAGCTTAAAGCTCGTGGGTAACAAGTTTATAACGAATAACAAGCAAAACCATTTAAAATGTTCATTGGCATAGAAAGTTCTTATTGAATCATAAATCACATGGTTCTTAAATTTTCAACCAAAATTCACAATGAAATAAATCATGTATGCATCAATCTTGTCAACATATCATGAACACATAATCACATCAAAATGGTTTAGGTTGGTCCAAAAACAGAACGTACTACACATTTTCCATGAGGGTCCTGTATAGCTGTGAACAGAACGGACTATCGCAGTCCCACAAAATGATTTTGCGTGGCCGTGAACTTATGGGAGTCCATGAAGGAGCTCCATGCCACTAGCGAGCAGGTGGGAAAAGCCTTTTGTCAAAGTGCACTTGACATGCTTAAGGGACCAAACCAAACCCACATAACATACATTTCATAACTTGTAAACATGTTGCCCAAATGGCACATTTTCAAAACATGTCTTTCATGAACATGAAATATTTCATATGCACTTCCATCATCTTTTTAATAATTAATCAATCAAATTCAAATATCAAGCATATTGCAATTTCTCAAATCATTCAAACGCAACAAATGCCACAATTATAAAGCAATGAAAAATCGTTTTATTTTTTTGACTAAAAAGAAAACATAATGGCTCATTATCTAATTATAAACGTGAGACCTACCTTAAATTTCCTTGGTTAAAACTTTGCTCAAAAATGCCTGTACTCTTGCTCCTCTTGCCTTCTTTGATTCCCTTTTATCAAAGACAAAATTCTCATTCAATAGGGGTTCAAATTGGAGAACCCACAAGACTTATTCACTAAAATTGATCCTAGAATTCTTAAACCCATACATTTCTTAAGCTTTATGAACCAAAATCCTTTCAAAAATCTAAAAGATTAAAATCAAACTTACCTTGAATCTTCACCAAATAGTGAGATTGTTGGCTTTAATGGAAGCTCTAATCCTCCTCTTTCTTTTTCCCTTCTTGAACAACTTCAAAATCACTCTTTAAGACTAAGAAAAATGAAAACCTAGCTTAGCTTTCTTTCTCTCCTTTCTTTTCTGTCCAATGACACTCTCTCCCTCTTTTATCTTCTAATTTTCATTTTTTTTTTGGCTTCTTCACATGCAAGCCCACCTTTTATCTTCTCCTTTTTACCCTTAATGAGCCCAAAAAGTCCCTTTTTACCCCTTCCTTATAAGCTTAGGTTCTTTTAACCTTAAGTGGTCTTCCAAAAATGTCCTTTTTGAAATATTACTACCTTAACACTTTAATTCAATTAACATATGTCATATAATCTTACTAACATTAAAATAAATAAAAATAAAAAATTTAAATCCCAAAAATTCACTTATCCAAATCTCATAATTATCTAAATCATGCTTAACTAAAAAACAAAAAACATTCAGGAGCCAACAAGAAGTTTCACTTTTTCAGGGAGATAGTGGAATGAAAAGACATAATATTGGAGCAAGTTCCCACTGAAGAGAATCTTGTCAATCCTCTCACTAAGCCACTGTCTCAAAAGAGACATGATCAACATATGGATGGATATGATATTAGATAAACAATCGATTGGCTTTAGTGCAAGTAGGAGATTGTTAGTTTATGCACATGCAGTCAATCATTTGGATGCAATTTGATGTATGACATTATTATATATTAATGAAAAAGACATTCTTTAGCTTTTGTATTTAATTAATTATATTTGATATTTTAGTGATGAAGATAAAATCCTTGGACTAATTACTGTGTAATTGAAATTATGATGAGATCATAACTATGAGATTCAATTTACATTTACACATTATTCCTAAACATTCCTAGTTGTAGTTTCATCAAAATGACATATTTTTGAAACAATAAAATTGGCACTCATTATGTTTCTTTCTTATGAAGAAAGTAATTAATCTCATAAATTAAAATATGAAGATACTTAAACTAATGTATGGGTGATTATTAGAGAATAAGTCACTGAACTGACTCGACTATCAGAATCTCAAATGGAATATTACTTATGTGTCTGTGGATTTTCTCATAATGATGATTATATAATTGATCTTTATACTTGAGATTACCAAGGTATATCATATGGGAATTACTATATTTTGATGCTACTTATAAACTATCCTAGGATAATTCAGTCAGAAGTATTCGGATGCAGTATAAACTATATGGAGATAGTTGAGTAAGTCAATACATGATTCATCACTCTAAAGTAATTAGAGAGAATATTCTATTGTTCTTGATTAGTAGTGATTTATGAAATTCTTTGGCCAGAGTCAATTGATATTTGAAAAAAATGTTTTTAAATTTCAATTATAAATCAATTACTAATTAGCAGAAACAAACATTATCGGACTAAAAGAGTAGACATTATTTTCATACTTTGTTCAATTAGAATATTGGATGACGAAAGGATTAAATTTTAAATCTTAACTATGCATGGACAGGTTAAGTCAAATCACTTTGATATTCCTGACATTTGGGTGGTCATGACATATTGCTAGATGTTAATCTTGATTTATGATTATAAATTGTTTACAATTATAATTATAAGTTATAATCATTGTTAGCATAATAAGAACCTAATGAATTAGATAAATTAAAACTTCTTTTAATTTATCTTTAATTTTCCAATTGTTTAGAATTATTAGTTATAATCATTGTCAATATATTAAGAACCCAATGGGTCACAAAATAAAGAGCAATTTATGAAAGAAAAATCTACTTAATTAAGTTAAACTTAATTATGAAGTTTGAGAAACTTTAGGGATCAAATATGGGATGTTTGATTTTATTAAAATTAAATTAATTATAATTATAATTTGATTTTAATTATAATTAAAAAATTAATTTTAATAAAATTAAAATTCTTAATTATTTTTCTATTAATAGGAAGAACAAATAAAGAAGTTAGCACTTCTTGTTCTTCCTATCAAAAGTTGAGAAATTGTTTTGGTGGATACTGTTAGAGGTTAAACGATTAAACAACTTGTGGTTGACACGGTGAAAAACTTATAAAAAGATTTCAACAAGAAACGCGAATCAAGTATGATCCATATTTTACAATTCATGTTTTTATTCAAGTTATGCAATAATCGAGATCCGATTGAAATATTTAAAAAATTTTATTTCCCACTACGTCCATAATTTAATTAAGATTGGATTCCAACACCTAATACCTCATTTGACCATCTTTACCTTTCTTTTGAGTTTTCTTTGTTTTTGTCTTTTCTATTTCATTTTATTCTACGTTGCTAACTACATATCAAGAACATCAATATGGTATAATAACAAAACATAAAACTTTCGAAAACAAAAAAGTGCACAATATTAGAGTTATAGTAACATATTATATTAGGTGTGATTCTAGGAATAAGATAACTATTATATTTAGTGTATATTGTAACCTGTTAATGTACGAGCTAGTTTAGGCAGGTTGAGATTCTCTGTCATCATTGAGATATTTTCTTAGCTTGTAAAAAAATACTTAAGTCTAAAGATGTGAGGCTAGGAGATCGTAGAAAATACAACCGATTTTTAGAACTTGATATGGTATCAAAGCTACAGTGAAACCACCTAAATTACTACATAAACCACTTTGAAACAAACTATAGTTTATGGAATAGCCAAGATGAATATCCTTAAAACCAAGCCAGTTCCCAACTTGTTATACAATGGTGGTGTAAGAATAACACATCCGCAACATGATAGGACTAAAGAGGAACATGGAGAACTTATGGGGTTTGCTATTCAAGCTCGAATATCTGGGTAGTAAAGGAGTTGAATGGAAAGAGAAAGGAAAAACATGCAACCATTGTGAACGTCTAGGCCATAATTTTGATAGTTGTTTTCAGCTCATTGGTTACCCTAACTAGTGGGGGGATCATTCATGTGGAACAACCTAAAGTACTAGTCAAAGATATGGAAGACAAGGCGGGTCTGCGGGAAGTGGCAGAAGGTTGTGGTAGAGCACCTAAAGCAAATGCAGCCTAAGTTGTGGCAAAGACTATGTATTGCTTTCTCCAACAATAAGAACAAGTGGAACAAGAGAAAACACAAAGAAAGAGGAAAAGTAAGAAAATTTTTCTTCTCTGCTCCATCTTTTCCTAGGGTACTGTTTATATTAAGGGATTTGTAACAGAATTGGTTATAATCACCTATACTTCTCAACTCTTTCAATTTGTAAAAATAAAAGAAGGGTTTCTATAACATTTAGGTTATATATTCATTGAATCGAATGGGCTTCTTGTGTGTTTGTTTAGGTTTATGGTCATTAGTTTTTGGGTCTGCAACATTATCCTGCTCATCCAACATAACTTTGTCCTTAAGGTGGGAAAAAGGAAAATCCTTAATGAAGTCAGCGAAATCTTCCCAAATAACCTTATAATCAAGTTATTCTCCTAGCGTATGAGAAGTTTACGAACGGAAATGTTGTAACAAATGAGAGTTCGAGTCTGGAGGACTTCAGCCAAAAACTAGAGAGGTTATGAGTTGATAAAATGAGTAGGAAGAGAGGTGGGAGGACAAAGAGACTTACCAAAGCATTTCTTAAGCAATGAAACATGAAAAACATCATGTATTTTGGCATCCGCTAGTAAAGAGAGTATATAAGCCATCCGACCAATGTGTTTAGTAATCTGGAAAGATCTATGAAAATGTCGGGCCAATTTGTTAGATTGGTGGTGTGCAGGAGTGGATTGGTGATAGGGCTAGAGCTTCAGAAAAACCCAATCACCAACAGAAAATTCGATATCCAAACATTTAAAATTAACCATACAGGTCATTCGAAGCTGGGCACATTGCATATTAGATTGAAGTTGAGTGAGGATGACTTAGTGTTGCTACAAAAGATCGTCCAGAGTAGCAAACAAAGTATTGCTGTTAATATAATCACGCAGCGATTGTGGAGGGCGACCATAAATAGCTTCATATGGAGTCATTTGGATTGTCGAGTGATAAGCAGTGTTGTAACTATATTTAACCTAAGGAAGAAAGGAGACCCAGGATTTCGGCTTGGCAGCAGGGAAGGTGCGTAGGTAATCTTTAAGACAACAGTTGAGGACCTCTATTTGGCCATCTATTTGCGGATGGTAAGCACTGCTTGTGGCTAGAGTATTACCCTGCAATTTGAATAAGTCCTAACAAAAGCGACTCATAAAGAAAGGATCTCTATTGGAGATAATAGTGGCAGGAAGGCCATGTAATTTTACAACGTCTTTGACAAAGATGTCAGCAACCATGGAGGCCATAAAGGAAGAAGGTAAGTCGAAAAAATGGGCATGTTTAGAGAGGCGGTCCACAATAACCAAGATGGCAGACTTGCAGTGGGAAAGAGGAAAATAAGTGATGAAATATAAGGAGATGGAATCCCAATTCTTACCAGGCATAGGAAGTGGCTACAATAAACCTTGAGAGGTGCAATTGAAAGGTCTCATCGTTTGACAAAGAGAGTATTTCTGAACAAATTCAAAGACAGTTGTGCATATAGATGGCCAGTAGAATTGCACGGCAAGTTGAGTAAGAGTGTGTTATGCCTGGCGTGGCCACCGATGATAGAATTGTGGAATTCAGATAAAAGCAGAGGGTGGAAGGCCGATTTAACTGAGAATAAAATTTTGTTTTTATGTAAGAGAAAGTTGTCAACAATAGAGTGATATGAGTAAGCAGTTGGGTCAAACAGGATTGAAGTAAGTAGAGAAGCTAAGTCCAGGTTGGAGTAATAGAAAGCACACAAACTATTTAAAATTACTGCAAGGGGTTTAGATAAGATGGAATAAAGGGTAGCAGTAGGCAAACGGGATAAAGCATCCGCAGGTCGGTTAACAGAACCTGGCTAGTAAATAATGTCAAAATCATACCCTAACAACTTGGAAAGCCATTTTTGTTAGGTTGGAGTTTGAACCGTCTAACATGTGAGAGAATTCAAGCTTTGATGGTTGGTTTGAATTGTGAAATGCCTACCTAATAGATAATGACACCATTTCTTGATGGATTGAGTAATGGCAAACATCTCTCGTTCATAAGTAGAGGTTGATTGAAGATGGGGGCACATCTGTTTACTAAAGTAAGTAATAGGATGTTCAGATTGGGTTAAGACTGCTCCAGTAGAAGTACCCGAGACATCTATCTATAGTAGGAAGGGCACTGAGAAATTAGGTAAGGCTAATTTTGGTGTGTGGCAAAAAGTTGTCTTAAAAGTGTTAAAGGCAGTTTGCACATCAGAATTCCAGATGAAAGATTGCTTCCATAATAACTTAGTTTAAGGAGCCATGACGAAAGCAAAACTGATAACAAAACGACAATAATAACTAGCAAGGCCTAAGAAGCCATGAAGTTGTTTAACAAAAGTGGGGAGGGGTCAAGCTTGTATAGCCTCAATCTTTTGACGATCGACTGAAACCCCATCTTTGGAAACCAGATGACCTAAGTATTTTAGCTGAGTGCAACCAAAAACACGTTTTGAAAGCTTAACATGAAGAGAATGATCTTTTAAAAGCTAGAGAACTTCCTGTAAATAGAGTAAATGAGAGTCCCAATCTGGACTTCGAAAAAACAAGCACAAACTTGCGTAGAACTTGTTTGAAGACAGTATTCATTAGGGTTTCAAATGTACTGGGGGTGTTCAAAAGCCTAAATGGAAGAACAATAAATTCATAGTGAACCTCATGGGTGCGAAACTTCATTTTAGGGATGGCATCAGGGTGGAGACGAACTTGATGATAACTCGAGTGGAGGTCTAGCTTGGAGAAAACCGAAGCACAATGTAATTCATCTAATAATTCATCAACAGTTGGAATTGGAAATTGGTCTTTTACTGTGATGACGTTCAAAACACGATAATCAATGCAAAAATGCCAAGAGCCATCTTTTTTGCATACCAAGATGACTGGAGAAGAAAAAGGATATGTGTTAAGGCGGATGATGTCATCCAATAGCATTTCAGAGACCAACTTTTCAATCTTTGCTTTTTGGAAATATGGGTAGTGATAAGGGTGAATAGTAATAGGGGAAATGTTAGGCCCGAGGTGAATCTGCTGGTCACAGTCGCGGAAAGGAGGTAAGGAGTTGGGTTTAAGGAAGACACCAAAAATTAGGAAAAAAAGGTCAAGCAGAGAAGATGTTGGGAGGGGCGTGGGCACTTAGTGGATGATGTAAAAGGATATAACGGAATCCTAGTGAGCATATTTATGAAACTGGGCTGGGGTTATAGAGCACAAGGTCGGTTGTTAGAGCTCGATGAGGCATAGCCTGGATCCACAAACGTCAACTCCGTCCATAACTCAATATAATCAAATAGGGTAGGCCTAAGTCTAACCAGCCATTGAACGTCTAATACAATGTCGGTATCAAATAAGGGTAGGACAAAGAGGTCAACGGAAAAGGTGTCGTTAGCCAACCAAAGAGGGGTATTGGGACATAACCCAAAACAAATGATCTTATCCCCATAACCCATTGCGACGTTGAGATAAGGTGAGGGTTGGGAGGGGAGACCCTGATGTTTGCCCAGGCGGGATTGGATGAAGTTATGTGTGGACCCCATCGATGAGGACAATGACTTGTTCACTGTAAAGAAAACCTTCTAGCTTTCAGGTTTTTGGAATAAAATGGCCCCTAAGGGTATGGAAGGAAATTTGAGGATGAGGAGTTTGTAGGGGAGAAGGGGAAGAGGAGGTGGCATCTGATGGTGTAGGAGGGGAAGTGGGTTTAGAAGCAAGATCAATGTCCTCTTGTTCAGTCAAAAGACAGAGGAATTAGGGTAGATGACAACAGTGGCCAGGAACAAATTTATCATTTCAACAGTGTCCAGGAACAAATTTGTCGTTGCAATTGTAACAGAGACCTTTTTCATGACAACTGGTGTGAGGCATTTGATGGGTAGGGGCTGGAAAACAGGAGGTCTTTTGGAGAGGTGAAGAAAAGGAAATTATAATATAAGCTGACGTGGGATGGGATAGGAATTGAGGAATGGAACAGGGGGTTTAGGGATGCGGGTGGAAGTGATTTTGTCTTCCAATAACTTGAAAATGCCGATGTCATCTGAGAGATTGGGAGGTTTAAGTAATAAAATGTCTTTTTAGATATCATTGGTGAGTCCAAAAATAAAACAATTGAGTAGGTTACTAGCAAGGAGGCCTAGTGTTTGGGTAGATAAGGTTTGAAAGTCATGGATGTAAGAGTCTACTGTAAAGGTTTGATTGAGTTTGAATAGGGAAGCCTCAAGGTTTTGGTAAATAGAGGGACCAAATCGAGCTGCAATATCATGAATGAAAGTTGGCCAAGTGGAGAGCTGTCTCGTATTATACATCCAGTGAAACCATAATAGGGCGGGGCCAGTTAAATAGAAAAAGCAATGTAGAGCTTATGGGAAGGGGATGTTTGGTGATAGGCAAAGGACCGATCAAATTGGAAGAGCCATTCACCAACATTGTCACCAAAAAATAGTGGAACTTCAAGTTTCAAGAGGCGTGGAGGACTGGGAGGACTGTGAGCAAAGGGAGTGACAGGAGGCTATACAAGGATGGATGGGGAATAAAAAGGAAGTGTTTGGCGAAATATGGCTGCGAAGGGGGAAGGGAAAGATGGAGGGGTGGTAGTTGAAGGGGTAGGGCCGGTAATAGAAGACCCATGTGAAAGGGAAATATAAGAAGAAGGTGGGGCAGTGGAAATAGGGGGATCCGTCGGATGTTTGTCCCAACAAGCCATCTTTAAAATAAAGTCATCCATAGCTTGATGGTGAGAAGTAAGTGTAGCTTGCAGGGTCTCATAAGATGATGAGGTGTGTTTAATGGATTCAGCATGTGTCTGGAGGAGATCAACTTATTGTTGGATAATATCTTTGAGGGACGCTACTTGATCCTTAAGCCACAAGGGTGATTCCTCAGTGGACTTGGCACAGGTCTGCATGCCTTCGGTCATGGCAATGAAAGCACCAAATTGTTGCTTTCTCCAGAAACAAGAACAAGGGGAATAAGAGAAAACACGAAGAAAGAGGAAAGTAAGAAAAATTTTCTTCTCTGCCCCATCTTTTCCCAGGGTTCTCTTTATATTAAGGGATTCTTAACATAATTGGTTATAATCACCTGTACTTCTCAACTCTTTCAATTTGTAAAAATAAAAGAAGAGTTTATATAACATTTAGGCTATATAGTCATTGAATCGAATGGGCTTCTTGTTTGTTCGTTTGGGTCTGTGGTTGTTAGTTTTCGGGTCTGCCACACTATGGTAGGAAGTTTTCAATTGGAGGACCAGAGAAAGCTGGATTTAAAGGTTTTAGCAGTGAAGATTGGGTAACTTTTATGAGCCTGTTAAACTTTTATAAAAAAGGGAGCCAATGAGAATGTAATTAGTAAGAACGCTAATGTAGATTGGATTATAGATACAAGGAAGTCACATCATTTCATAGGGAGATTTGATTGTATGTGTGATGTTCAGGACATAGTGGGATGTCTAGTATACAAGATTGCATTTTGAGGATGTTGATCGATGCAAGTGAGTTGTGTTAAGGTTATACTATTTTAGAGTAGCACTTAGAGTTTGAGCCTTTAATGCTAATAGTACAAGACTGGTGGATTTATGGCATCAATAAATGAGACACCCATCAAGTAAAGTTGTCAAATTGCTTCCAATTATTAGTAATACTGGTAGTTGCAATTATGAGCATAAAGCATGTGATAATTGTTTATGAACAACAAACTATGGATGTGTTCCTTTAAGTGAAAATAGAACTTCTAAAATAGTTAAGCTTATATATTGTGATTTATAGAGGGAATATTGAGTCAAAAGATCTTATAGAGCATAGTATTTTTTTGAACATTATTGATGGTATTTCTTATGCAACAGTATCGATTTATTTATTGTGAGATAAAAGTGAGTGGCCCAAACTCTTAAAAAATTTGTAGCGTTGGTAAAGCGCCAGTTTAATATAGATGTTAAAGTTGTAAGAAGCGATAAACCTTCTATGTGGGAACACCTTAACAGAATGGGCATATGGATTGAAAGCATCATCATATCTAAATGTTGCCAAGGCTTGACAATTTCAAGCAAACCTTCCTATTGAATTTTAAGGTGAACTTATTTTAACTGCAAATTATTTAATTAATCAAACTCCCTCTAGGCTACTAGGTGGTAAGACTCTATATAAGGTTCTTTTTAGTAAACCTCCTTCTTATTGACATATTCAAACCTTTAAGTCATTGTGTTATGAACACAACTTGAATTAAGATGGTGATAAGTTTGCAAGTAGAAGTTAAAGAAGCATATTTATTGGTTACCCCTTCGATAGGAAAGGGTGGTGATTGTATGATCTTGATACAAAAGATTATTTTGTCTCTAAGGATATTTTCTATAAGAACATGTTCACGTATGCCTCTAAAGAACCAACGGTTGAAAATACAGAAAAGTCTACATAATTGATGGTGGATTGTGGGATGATAATGAGATAGATCTTTGCAAAGGTCCATTTCTATTAGTACATGTGTTGAGGAGGGAAATACTCCAAAAATGAAGGATGGACTTTTACCACCAACCGAAATTGATGGTAGGTTGAGATCTCAAGACCAACCATCTCAAGATGTAAGTCGTCTCACAACTTACATTATTTTTAAAGGGGGTCTAGATGAAAGGGGAGTGTCGCAGAAGAGGAACAACTTGGGAAGGGAAATCATGTAAAGAAGCCATCCACTCGCTTGAAGGATTATGTAACTTGTACAATTCAAGTAAATAGCCCTTTTGTGCTCTCATCTGAGCCATTACATTCTCCAGGTGTGTCATATTGTTTGGATATTATTTGTCTTATAGTAAGTTTACAACATCGTGATTTCCTGGCAACTATAATAGTAGGACATGAGCCCACTTTGTTTACTGAAGCCATGAAATATCTGCAATGGCATGAGGCGATGAAGCTTGAAATACAGGCACTACAAGACAATGGGACTTGGACAATAATATAATTCCCTTCCAGAAGTCTACCATTAGATATAAGTGGGTATATAAAATCGAGTATAATTATGATGGAACAGTTGAAAGATATAAGGTATGATTGGTGATCTTGGGTAATTGACAGGTAAAAAGGATCGATTACAATGAAACTTTGGCTCTCGTCGCAAAGATGGTGACGGTTTGAGCCTTTCCGATACTTGCAGCCACTAAAAACTTGGAATTTCATCATATGGACATTCATAATGCCTTCTCACATAAAGATTGGGACGAAGAGGTGTTTATGAAATTGACACCACGCTTCTTAGGTTTAGAATAGGGCAAGGTGTGTCATCTGAAAAAATCATTTTATGGCTTACGATAGGCTCCTAAATGTTGATTTTCTAAATTCAATGACACCTTAAAAAAAATATGGTTTTTATTAGTCTTATTCTGATTATACTCTGCTCAATTTATAGAAATATGGAGTTCATTTACATGTGCTAATATATGTTGACGATCTTATCATTTTTGGAAATTATGGGACCATAATAGCAAAATTTAAAGCTTAACTCATTGTTTTTTTTCCACGTGGAAGATTTGGAAAAGCTAAAATATTTCCTTAGAATAGAGGTGGCTAGAGATCTAAAAGGATTTTTCTTATGTCAAAGGAGGTATGCTTTGTACATCATCTTTAAGGCTTGGCTTCTAGGTGCCAAGCTAGCTAGTTTTCCTATTGACTAAAATCATCATTTGACTTATGCATAAGGAGAAGAACTAAGTAATCCTGAGCATTATCATCTTTTGGTAGGAAGACTCATTTATCTTACTTTTGCTCGAACCAAGTTATCTTACTGCATTCACACTCTTACATAATTCATACAACAAACATGAAATGACCATTGGGATGCAACATTGAGAGTTGTTCGTTATTTAAAGGTGACTCAGGTTGAGGCATCATGTTACACTATTTGGCTATTATGATTCTGATTGGGCAAGTTGCCCATTAAGCCGACATTTGTTAGCAAGATATTTTCTACTTATTGGGAATTGACCAATTTCATGAAAAAACCAAAAGACAGCACACTGTTTGACACTCCTCCGCAGAAGCCAAATATAAAGTCATGGCCTCCGCAATGTGTGAGCTTAAGTGGCTCGATAGATTGTTTTCCAGTCTTAGTTTACATACACAACTCCTATGAGACTATATTGTAATAATCAAGCAAAATTCCATACTGCATCTAATCTAGTGTTTCATGAATACACCAAACACATTGAAGTTAACTGGCACTTTGTTTGTGATAAAATTTAAAAAGGACTGTGTCATTGCTTATGTCCACACTTCCAAGCAACTAGCTGATATTTTTACAAAGGCATTGGGCAAACAACAATTTATATCTCCACTTCCCAAGTTGGCATTCATAATCCTCATGCTCCAACTTAAGGAGAGTATTAGCATGAATTTAGGAATTAGATAACTATTATTTTTGGTATATATTGTAACCTTTTAATTTATGAGCGATTTTAAGTAGGTTGATATTCTCTGTTATCGTCCAGATATTTTCTTAGCTTGTAAAAAAACACTTGTGCGTATGTTAGGAGGTCATAGAGAAGACAACCTATTTGCAGAACTTGATATATTAAGTAATAGCACAAAACCTATTTTCAGAACTTGATATATTAAGTAATAGCATAACAATCACTCTGATTATATTAACTCTGAGTCACAATTAAGTAAACTGTTCAGTCGTAGGTTTCTACATTATAAATCAATCACCTTACAAAATATGTAAGCAGTGGACTGAATAACTCTCAGAAGTTAGTATACAAACCATCATATTCATAACGATATAAACAATATTGAAATGTAAGAATGTGATTCTAGAAATTCCTCGTCTCCAATTGAGAGAAATCCAGGCTTCCGTCTAACCTTTCATATAGCCTAATGATGGGAAAACTCGTACCAATTTTCAGGCCTCACCCTTTCGTTCCTGCTGTATATACATTACTAGCTACAATTCTATAGTAGCGGCATCCGTGTCTTCATAGCTCCATTTTCAATTGATTCAAGTGCAAAGATGCTGTGCCACAATAACAATCTCAATGTTAGCCTTGTGATCTCAAGCTTATTCATCTTCAAATATATTTGTAATGTTCCTTACATCATATAAACAGCCAGAAATTTTCATTGCAATAGGAAAGAATTCCACATTTTCAAAAAGAAGCCAATAATCAAATTTTCTTGGACTATTTTTGTCCAGTTAGTACCATAGTTACAATGAAATACATTTAAAATGCAATAGGTTCAAAACTCAACTGTAGCTTGAAATTTATATGCTCAAATTCACCGGAGGACCACAAAACATTCGTACGTATATATACACATAGGTACACATATATATATATATTAAGATTGAAAGAATTCTGCAGGGCAATCCTAATTTTCAGTGTCAAGATGCACCATATACAAATTTCAAATAACATAGCACACCACTATTCATTTTAGTACTTGACAAATAATCAGGAATACAAGAACATAATTTTACAGTTTGCGCATACTTCTTGAATGGAGAAATTATACGTAGTAGTGTGATCTACCTGAATTAGCTGAGGAATCATAACTTAAAAGGGAGTTCTCTGGAGTGACAAATTTATGACCGTCTTCTTCTTCTCTTCCCCAAACTGGGTGGTGGAGCGCATCAAATTGCCATTGTTGTTGATTCTGCTGTCTGTTCCCGTCGACTTGAACTTCTGACCACGTCATTGGCATAATCATGCTGGGGAAGTTACTGTCAATTGGCAGTCCACTCTGAAAATTCAAAGGGATAGTTCAAAGCACTAAACAATAGCTCAAAAATTAGATTCCCAACATTTTTCAAAAACAATTGAAAACAATCAGATCCCCAAACTTCATGTGGCACATCCCCAACTCTCTCTTTCCCTCTCTCTGGAGGAATTCCATACTGGAAAATATTCACTTCTCATTTGAATTTAACAATCATAGTTTAATTTTCGGGGCCTTGCATAATTACAAAGATTTAATATGCATGCCAGAATACTGAAATCTGGAGAATTTAATGATTGCAATTGTAGGGGCACAGGCACAATTAAAATCAATTAAGAACAAAAAATGGAGACTTAGCATGCCGCAGTTCAATTGGAAAGGGGAATCAATTGGTAGACAATGAATGACCATTCAGTAGAACAGTAAAAGAAATTTAGTTGCTTTCTTTCCATATTACATTCTACAAAATGGTTAAGGAAGTAAATGCAGTCAGATGAGAAAAAATATTAAGCAACAAAGCTTATCCTCTAAAAGCAGTGAACTGAAGTGTGTTTCAAGACTCAGTCATTTAGAATTTCTCAAAACTAGCCTTACTGACAAGTAGCTATACAAGGATGAAACACTTGAACTGGTCTCACGTTGGCATTTACACTATGACACGCTTTGTTTAACAATAGACAGGTACAGTAAGAACAATAACTCACTTCTGCAGCTAATATGGCGTCAAGATTGAAATCAATCCTTGGGTTGACTCCTGCAAGTCTCATTGATAACAACTGAAATCAAAGAAATATTCAACAAGATTAAAATGACAACCCATATGACTCACAAACATAAACTAAAAAACAAAATGAGAGAAGATAAACAATAGATCAATGACCGAAAAGAAAACAAGAAAAGAAACAAATTACTTCATGAAGGACAGATTGAACTATGCTCAAGTTAACAATATATTATCTAGCTTCAAAAGGTAAAAATTAATGACTAATATATGGAAATCTGACCTCTACTTTGCGTTGAAGAGACTGTACGTGATTGATTATTTCATCAAGTACCAATGCTGTGCCTGTAATCTGCATAAGAAAATAATATTCCATTCAGCAATCATATAACAGAAGCATAAACTAATATATAGAACATAATCAATGGTAAATTTACAGAATGATAAAACAATCAACCTTTTAAACCAAGTGAAATCAACATAAGAAGAAGCTAAGAGGTCTATAGATGTAAAGAGAATTTCTAACAGAACAAAAAAATTTAGAGATGCATATTCAGCAAGGAATGTGTGTAGGAATCTGATAAAAATAGGTAACTATTTGGGTGAGAAATTAAACCTCTACCTTCCTGGAATCAAGGATCCATAATCCATAGCCTACATTAGAAAAACGACTCTACTGGAGCCTTGGGTAGAAACACTCCACGGAAGATTATATGTGCATCCAAACAAATGAGCAACATCCACCGTAATTGCTCACCATCACTGGGTGAAAAATATACATGGAGAAGCGACATGGCTATTTGGTTTGATTTCTCAAAGGAAACTATAATCAATTCAGTGCCAATCATGACATGTCCCTTTTCAGTTCAACCAAACTCTATTGAAAGAAGTCGTCTCTTTTATCATCTATTCATCTATATGGTTTGGATATAACAAAGCCAGAATAATAAGTGCTTCAAGGCACTTCCAGCTAAGCATTTTGTACAAAATAAAATTCAGTCTAGTCCATGGGTAATATCGTCTTCTTTGCCATAGAATCGACTGAATGAATATCATGTTTGCATGTTCCATGATCAACTTCTACAATGGTTTCAGTGTTCGAACATCGAATGAACTTGGCAGAATAAAAATGTTGCTAAGCAGGTTTTACAAACAATTTCATTTTTTTGTTGCTCAAGTCCAAATCTAGGCCAATCAGGGTTAAAAGAAAGGGTGAATGACAACAGACCCAGTAGGCCAGTACTCCAGGACTAAATATGACAAGACCAACCTCAGAAAGGGCCCCTAACAAACTCCTATTTTACATATACAAAATAGCACCTATAGGCTGCTGAAATTACAAGTATGCCAAGTTGTCACCCCACCAGGCACTTTTCTTGGTACAAAAGCAAAAGACCAACTTTTGCTAAAAAGGTGACAATGACAAACTCAGTAATTAAATGCCAATAATCCAAATATATAATCACACTTTCTATAGACATAACATGATATATAATGATTAATTAAGCCCTCATTACCAAATCATTATCACTTCCAAACAGAAAAAGAAAGAGAAAAAAAAAAAGACAGAAAGAAAGAAAACGTAATTGTTGCTACTACTAACCTTATTGCAACCAGGGACCAGCTCTTGAAGGAGCTTCATCCTCGCATTGATCTTCTCTCTCCTCGCCTACACATTTTGTCCAAACAAACCCCCCATGTCACAATCATCATTAATAAGAGTAATTATAAACTAACAACACGTTAATTAAACTCTTAAGATTATTAGTTCATTACTCTCTCTGCTAGGCTATGGCTATCTGTGGCTTGACCTCTGCGTGCCCTAACGTGAACGTAAGGAAGGTTCTCCCCATTTTTTGAGCTCTCGTTTTCTGCGCTTTTGCTCTTCTTTGTTGACCCTTTAACCTAATTTACACAGATTCAAAGAATTTGGCAATTTAGAGACTAATTTTGATTAGATTAATGGAAAATACCACAAATTCTGAGCTCCCCAAATCACCCTACCTTCTTTTCTCGCTCCTTCCTCTTTACCGACCTCTGATTCAGCGCCTTGTTCTCCGTCTTCGGCAACGACGAGTTCAGGTAGGATCCCGTCTCCGTCAGCTCGTGCTTCACAAGTTTCTCGAGATTGGCACTAGAATTGGATGGAACAGAGCTTGTCTCCGGTGAATTGTTGCCGGCAAAGACTGAGAATTTGGCGGCTCGCTCGATTAAGCCACTGTTACTCGGGAACGTCAAGTTAGGATTAAAGTTGTGCGGCGGGTAGGTGCTGTGTTCGGGTGGGGTCGCGAGTGTTGACTCGGGAGACTGAAGAAGCTCCATGGCTTGATTGGCGGGTAATTCGAGGAGAGCAGTGAAAGAGCTAGCGTTATCGGGTGGGACAGAAATTAAGTGCTGGATATCTTCTTCCAACTGGGCAACAGAATCGAAGCTGGTATAGTCCGGTTGTGGTAAGCTGAAGCCGCATCTAACGCCGGTTCCTGCAGATAACTCCATAACAATAGAATTTGGTGAAATAAAAAAGAGACCCAAATTTCATAAACAAAACGAAATGGGTATAAGAATTCTGAGATGGGTATGTTAGAGAAAGGTATAAAAGGAAAAGGGTAGTTGAAGAAATGTGAGTATGATCTTCACTTGGCGTGAAGACTGAATCTTGAAACTACAAAAGAGAAGAGGCGGAGGAGGAGGAGGAGTGTTGATTATAATAATGTAGATAAATGGAAGCGTAGCATGGATGTGGTTAGAGCAGGGTAATTATAAGGAGTGGGGAAGTAGGAAGGAACTTTAAAGGTTGAGAGAGAAAGGGTTGAGCTTTTGGCGACTGTTTTGTTACTGTACAGTTCGTTGAGATGAACTGGAACAGGTAAAATGTGAAAGCAGAGCACTCACTCCAGGATCAGACCTACCCTATCTCCATTTGATTTACCCCTAGTATAAGCCTGCTTGGTGGACTGGTACAAATGAAATTTGCTTTAATCTCATGCATACACAAGTATAAAAAGACGTAAAATGACTATACTCCAACTTGTCACACTTTTAATCTATTTTTGTTTTTTAAATTTATAAAAATTTGTTCTATTGGTAATCTCTTCTTATTCTCAAAATTAATAAAAATCGTAAATAAATAAAGTATTATTGATATTTATTTTATCTTAATATATATCTAAAACTTTAGATATTTAAAGAAAATTTTAAATTTAAATTATTTCATTAATAAAAAGTTTACAAAAAATGAAAATTTTATTTTAGAATAAACAATTTTAAAATTCAAGCATTCATCAATTTTAATAAGTACATATTATTTATTTATTTATTTTTCTAAATAATATGATGAAATCGTTTTCAAATTATTAAATAAAATTATTGTGATTAATAAAAAATAACTAATTAGATATTAATAACTAAATAAATTTTTATAAAAATAGAAACACCAAATACAAATAGCCCTTTTATATTTGGCTAAGCTGCCCCCAATGATATCGACCTCCACGTGAAGGTCAGTCCACGTATGAGTCAACTACAAAAGAAAAGGAATTCCCAGATAAACAACTAAAACGAAGCCCAGAAACCAATAAATAAGTTGTTGTTATAGCTTCAATTTTAATTGAATATTGCATGTGACTTTTAATTTGATTTATTAAAACTATTTCATATCTAAATAGTTAATTCTTCAAATAATTTAATTTCTTTTTATTTGCATCAAATTCTTAAAATACTAGATCCGAATCAATTTTGGTTACAAAATAACCATTTTATAAAGATCTTCTTATGATAACTTATCCATACGATCTAAAATTTTGTATTTTATCTTTTATTAAATAGGAGTAAGGTTGTATACTATCGGACCTCTCTAATTATTGCATTTTAGCGAGACTTCAATTGAGTATTAACGATGAAGAAGGCGAAGATTCTATTGAATGTTTTGAACATTCCATGAATTTTCATAATTTGATATGTATGATTCTTTTAAGTAGAATCATATTTGTTCATCAAAAATATTACACAATTGTCAATGATGTGTATGTAATTCGAATTCAAAGGTTGAAGAAACATGTTGAAAACAACGGTTTGAAGAACAGCTTGTTCGGTCAAATAATGAAGGGTGACTGATCACTAGTTTGCACAAGTTTGATTGGACAATTAATGGGAATCTATCAGTCAGTAGTCTTAAACACCAAGTTACTAAAAGTCCTCTACGCCGCCGATTGCATCAATTGACTAGTAATTCCATAGAGTACAGTATTACAAACATATTTTGAGAAATAAATAATAATAGAATAATTTTAGTGAAGAGATTTTACAGGAAAGAAGAAAAAATACCAATTTTTAAAAAAGCAAATAGAAAGTTAAACTGATAAGATAAAAGTTTTAAGCTTTAAAAGGTTCAATTAATATTAAATCGTCATAAAATCGGTTAAATATTAAATAAAATTAAAGAATTTAAAATATGGTTAAAAGAAGCTGTCCTTATTTATCGAAAATTTTAAAATTTAATTAAAACAGAAATTATTAAATAAAATTTAATAAATCGATTTTAATTTATAGGAACTTATTAATTTACAAATGACCGATTAATTAATAAACTGATCAGTTTTTAATAATAAGAGTTATTAAAGTAAATTAAATCGGAAAATCGAAAACCAAACTAAAAATGGATAATTCAAGGTTTTATTAATTAAATCGATTGAACTAGTTCAATTTTTTAATCATTGATAAATATTCAATAATAGTAGAGAAAAAATGAAAAGAGAAATTAAAAAATGACTGGAGCCCAAAACTTAGAAATATTTGTTTGAGAATTAATTGTTAAATTTTGTTGTTGGTTCCTTACACAAACCTGTAGAATTGAATTGTAAAACTTATTAGTGTTATTAAAAATATGATCAATTAAATTTCTCTAAATCGTTTACGAAGGCCTTTAAATCAATTGATTGTAGATATTTAATTTCTACTTATTGAAGGAGCCTACTATAATATATTAAATTTTCAAGAAAAATTCAAAGACTAAATTTAAAAACTAAACTACTATAAAATTATAGTTTTCTCTCTCTTCTCTACATTTTAAATTTAAATTACAATTATTATTCTATGTTAGTAATGGTATTTATATAATCAATCGTAATTTAAAGCATGATAGATAAATTTACAATTAAAAGTAGAATGAGCATCATATGAAGTTTTTACAACAAGATTATGACATATTAACATCCATAAAAGTTAAAACTTAAAGTTTGCACCAAATATGTTGGGAGACAAAAGCAAAACAATATGAGAATAAAAAAATTTAAACGATGAAACAAACACCAAGATTTACATGGAAAACCCTCTAGTATAGAGGGAAAAACCACAGAAAAAATCGACAAATAAACCTACAAATTCAATAAGGATTTTTAAAAAAACTTAATCTCTCACCCCCAACAACAAGTTATCTTACAAAGTTTCAAAATTAAAGCTAAAGTTGATTTTACAATCAACAATCACTTAAACAAATCCCTAAAACAATTAAACAAAGATGAGAATATAACCCTCTTTGCCCTTTTAGACGATGTAGTTACACTCTCTACAAAAACTTACGTCTTTTTCTCTATGATGGAGGACCCTCTGTATTGCAAGGATCTCTTTGATCCTATTGATGTAGACAGAGGTGTTGATGATGATGTTCTTTTAAAACTAAAAAAGGTGTCAGATTGAGAATGGAAAAGATGAAGCGAAAAATTCTAGGCATTATAAGACAATAGATTGACATCAACATATTCAACAAAGTGTTTTAAGAAATAGATCCTTTTAAGTTATAAAAGAAGATAAAAGTTTTGTATGAAAAGAAGACTGCTCGTAACAAGGCCTCTCTGATTGAGAGGCTTATGAAGTTGAAGTTGAAAACTAGAAAATTAGTGTTAGAGCATCTAATTGATTTCTGTGACATGATCAGCAAGCTTACTACAATGACGATCATTCTTAATGATGAGCTTCAAGCTTTGTTCATATTGAGTTCTTTACCAGATAGTTGGGAAACATTAATGGTGACAATTAGCAACTTAGCTTTTAGAGGTATGCTCTCTTGGATCTAATCACGGAGAGTATGTTTAATAAAGAAAACAAAAGAAAGGAGATTGGAGTCCACAATGTGCAAGCTTTTGTGATAGAAAGCAGGGAAAGGAACAAAAGTATGGGTCCCAAAGGTTGTCGCAAGTCTAAGAACCATTTAAAGTCTAGAGGTGACAAAGATGTGAAGACATGCCACTATTGTGATAAGCCAGGACACATTAAGAGGTTCTATTATAAGTGAAAGAGGGACCAGAAAAAGCAAGATCATTATAATGATAGAGATGATAAGAGTATAGTTGCAACGGCTTCAAGAACAGATGATGAGTTATCCCTAGTTTGTGTAACTAGTGAATGCTTGCATGTCAATAATTTTGGTTATAAATGGCTAATTGATACAGGAACATCTTATCATTGTGTTTCAAAGATGAAGTACTTCTCAAGATACTAAAGAAGAGATTTTGGGAATGTAAAGATGAGAATCTAAAGTTCTTCTAAAATAGTAGGTATGGGTGATATCCAAGTTTAGACAAACATTAAATGTTTACTGACCTTAAGAGATGTATAACACATCTCTAATATAAAGCTAAATTTGTTATCAACCAATTTGTTAGATCAAGAAGGATTTTAGCACACTTTCAAGGATAAGAAGTGAAAACTATCTAAAGGTGCCATGATTGTTGCCCAAGGAGATTTATGTTACTCAATATACAAGGCACACTTAAAGGTGTGTGGTGGTGGAGAAGTATACACAGTCGAACAACAATCTTCACCAAATCTGTGACATCGATGATTAGGACACATAAGTGAGAAAGGATTAAAGTTGATGGTTGAAAATACTTTATCCCAATTAAGAACTTACAACTACTTAATCTTTGCGATCATTACTTGACTATAAAGCAACATAGAGTCTCTTTTAAGAGAAGATCTCTAAGGAATTTGGAGTTAACATAATTAGTGCATTCAGATGTAATTGGTCTTATTAAGGAAGATTCACTAGGAGGTAAAAAATATTTTGTCACATTCATTGATGATGCTTTGAGGAAGACTTGGGTGTACATGTTGAACTCTAAGAGTAAAGCGTTTGAAACTTTCTAGAAGTTTTTTGTTATAATAGAAAGGGAAGCTGAGAGGATGTTGAAGTGCTTGAGAACAAACAATGGAGGAGAGTATACCTCTAAGGTATTTGAAGAATACTATATGTCACATGGCATTAGACATGAGAAAACTGAACCAGGGACTTCACAGCACTATGCGGTTACTAGGACGATGAACATATCCATTGGAAAAGGTTTGTTACATGCTCAAGATGTCTATATTGCCAAAGACATTTAAAGGTAAAGCAAGCTGAACTGCAATTTTCTTGATTAATCAAGCTCCCTTAGTTCTATTGGATTTAGGGAATCCCAAGAGGAAGTAGACTAGAAAGGATCCCATATATCATCATTTGTGAGTTTTTGCCTGTATGGTATTTAGATACGTACCCAAGGATCAAAGAAAGAAGCTTGACTCAAAGTCGATACCTTGCATCTTTGTTAAATATGGTGGTGATCAGTTTGACTTCAGACTTTATGACCTAGAGAAGCAAAAGGTAATCAGGAATAGGGATGTAGTGGTCTAGGAGCACGAGAGAGGTGTTGATCTTCTGAGTGGATATAAATCATCACACTACAAGTCATCAAATGGCATAGATAGCTCTTCACCAATTTCTTTAACTATTAAGCAATCTACAAATGAAGAAGATGAAGTATGTAACCAAACACATTCTGGTGGTGATCATATATAATCTGATAGTAATGAGCTACATAAACCAACCACATTTAGACAATACGAGACAAACCAACAAATAAATCCACTAAGCTCGATAAGGATTTATGAAAAAATTTGATCTCTCACCTCCAACAATAAGTTAACTCACAAAGTTTCAGGATTGAAACTAAAGTTGATGTTACATTAATAGTCACTCAAATCAATCCCCAAACCAATAAAACAAAGATGAGAATACAATAATTTTTCCCTCTTTGTATTTTTCCTCACTTTTGGACATTATGACTGCACTCTTTACAAAAACCTAATTATTTTTCTCTTTTATGTCACAAAATAAAATTTTCTACAACTTACATGGTCACTTACATGATCGTGTCAGTAACCATGTATCTTTCTAGCACCCCCTCAGTCACAAGCATTCATGGTTACTGAGAGGTATACTATCATGTATCTTTATATAAGCCTAAACAAGATCGTGCACCTCTTCACACTTTCTTCACATGTTTATAGATAATTAAACGGATGATCCACATGGTGGTGTAAGTCATGGCATATGCATATAGCACTCTACATAGTCGTTTATCTCTCTAGAAGAGATTCTTTCATCTTATATTCACTTGCTCTGTAGCGCCCCCTTACTGCAGGGTACACATTGGGATGCCAGGAGGTCATTCCGATACATCTCCTATGATAAGGGTGAGCTACGTTTGATCGCTACATTCACTTCACAAGGCATCATATTATTACTCACTTATAAAGCATTATAAGAAAATCACAATATTTTAAAATCAACTTTTTCCTTGTTTCATTGCGCAAAACTGAAAGTCTACATTGTATCTTTCAACACTTTCTACATGTACATCATCAAAATCTAGTACAAAAGTACTACATAAAAGAGGAAAATATACAAAGTCTATCTAATCTGTCCAAAAATCCCAGTTGACTGACCTTTGAGCCGTGATTTCTCTTGCAAAATCACAATCAACACGACAGGTAGATCCTCTTGGTAGCTAGAGTCGTCTCTCGGTCTTGAAAAGACAACGTTGCAATTTTGGTGAGTTTTGCGAACTCAATGAGGCAACCATCATCGATGGTTCACTCAATTCATACAACACAACATTGCACATAACACATATTTCACAAAATTGTACTTCACATCAGTATCACATTTTGACTTAAGCATAAGCAATTTTGTATTTCAATCAATTAAACATACTTAAACAAATGTATATGAAATGCTCATGAGACTCTTTTCCAATTGTTACATTGTTGTGACCGAGTGCCTAAACTATCCCGTACCTATTTTTGGATACCGAGCTCATTGATAACTGTCCCTTATCCAATGGGGATACAAGGCTCATTTTGCACATTTTGAGCTTTAAGCTTTGATCGGTAGCTACTCTGGTCACAACCGCCATTATCTGATTGTACATTCATATATGGAATGCATCTATCACAATCAACCATATTATGAAGCACATAGTTCTGCACATTTACATACAGGTAGCACTTCAATATCTCAATCCAATATCACAGTCATCGGACCTTCCTTGTCCGGAATCAACAATCAAGCCACATTTATTCAATCATTTCAAAATAGAATTTAAACAAACAAGTAATTAAGTGAGACCATCTAGGTTACTCACAAGTTGCTTCCGAAGCTAATGCCTAGAAGTTCTGGGAACGTCTAGAGTTTGACGTTCCAATTGCTCCTCTATATCAAACACCATACATATATATCACAATTTGCAAAATTATGAGTG
>JANZXR010129816.1:0-35374 GCA_027575705.1 Erythroxylum echinodendron
CATCAACTTCAATTTAACCTGAAATTATTTCTTAACCAATTCTTTAAGTTTTATTATTATCAAAACATAGAAGGATTTAATTTATCAACCTCCATTGGTCTAAAAGATGTAGTACTCATTGATCCATTTAGTCCAAAGGAATTCCTTATCATTGAGAGTCTTCCAAGCCCTTTTAGATAGGAGCACATTTTGCATAACAATTATTGAGGCAATTCTAGGTCCTCCCTCCTGCTTTGGAAGACATACTTTATTCTCAAAACCCACAACTTGGAAAATCTACTAAGAATTTTCTTTATAAGTCTTGTAGAATGAGAATTAGCTTGACATATTTACATAACATCATCAGTAAAGGCCAGATGGTAAATCCTCTATGCTTCACATTTGTAATGGTGCACAAATTTATAATCCCTGCTTATGCAGTAAACTATCATCCTGTTAAGCTCTTTAATCACCAAAGTGAATAGATAAGGGGATAAAAGGTCCCCTTATCTAATACCTTTAGTTCTTTTCAAAAACTTGTTAGGAATACCATTTAGTAGGATACTGTATGAGGTGGAGGTAATACAAGCATTTATCAATTCAATAAAGATGATGGAATAGACAAACCTTTTTAGGCTTTCCAATACAAAACTCCATTTGATAGATCAAAAAGCCTTGTAGAAATCAACAATAATACCATAATACTGATTGGCTTTTTATTGTCATAATCTCTCATTAACTCCTGAACAGGTAAAATATTATCGCTAATTGATCTTCCATGTACAAATACCACTTGGAAAGTACTGATGATTGCTCTTAAGGAATGTTTAGGCCTTGCATCATTGTTTTTAGATATGACTTTGTAACTACAATTATAGCATGAGATGGGTCTAAAATCATTCAAGGAGTCGGGATACTTTCTCATGGGAACAAAATAAATAAAGGTCTTATTAATTTCTTTTAGCATATTCAAATTAAGGAAAAACTCCTGTGCCACTTCTATAAGAAGCTAGCCTATTATATTCTAGGTTCTTTTAAAGAAAAAAAGCACCATATCCATCCAAGCCTGGAGATTTGTTTTGTGCCATACTATAAAGGGTATCCTTCACCTCTTAAGCAATGATAGGTTTTGACAATACAACACCCATATCTTGTTGATTTCTTTAAATTGCAAGCAAAGTTTAGTTCCCTAGTGTTGGAACCTAACAATTTATTATAGTAATGCATGGTAATCTCCTTAATTATGTCTATGTCAGTGTGAGTAATTTTGTTTATATTTCTCCTTACAAGTATAACATAGTGAAGTTGAGTTATTATCCTAATGTTTTAACCATGCAAGTTTGGTAGTGAAGTTGAGTTATTATCCTAATGTTTTAACCATGCAAGTTTGGCCTTTTGCTTTAATAGGAATTTTGAGGAATTAGTGCATGATTATACTCCTTAAGCAAATTAGTTTCTTGAACTTTTAGCTCATGACTCAAAGAATAAAATGTTAGTCTTTCTAAGCCTTTCATGAACTTCTATCTAGCAGCTTAAAGAAGTTAAGAGGTTTTTGAATTATGAAAAATTCCTTTAATCTCTCCTTTAATAAGCTCGACTTTCTCATTAATTGAAAAGCTTTACAATCTCTAATCTCAAAACTCCATATTTGAATAAAATCTCCTCAAACCCTTCCTTGTCATATAGAAAGTTAAAGAATCTGAAAGGAGTTTTAGAGATTATCCTAGGGGCTAGACCTTGAACTTTAATCATAGAGTGATTCACGTATGTTAGAGGGCCTAAAAAATACAAAGGAATCTAGGAATTAGTATAGCCATTCTTGTTTGACTAATTTTTGGTTAAGCTATTTTGTTTATATTCCATACTTCCTGCTGCTTATTGTCCTAAGTGAATAAACTCTCCATAAAACTTAGATCCAATGTCTCCAACTATTGAACTACCTATTGCGATTCCTTCTCTATTCCTCTTAATTTTAGTTTATTCCCTTCAGCCTCATAAGGAGAAAGAACATAGATTAGATATCTAGAAATCAAACAAGGCTCATTAATAGCATTCTTGATAATTCTCATTTTCTCCCTAACTTCTCTTTTTAAAATTGATGATTTGCTGCATAAATGATAGATAGCTCAAATGAAGTAGAGAATTCTTCAATTCTACAATCAATATGTATAATCTGGTCTGAGGATTTCTTGATAACAACATAGAATTTTTCCTATTATATGCCAGTATTGTGATGTACATGATTCAATTGTATAACCTAATTTCAGCCTAGAAACCTAAGACTTTTGTTGAGATGTTTTGCTTTTATTTAGTCTCTAAGAAGGCTATGATCAATGGCCTTTTTCCCAAAATGGTATTCTTGATTTTTAAGTTTTAAGAGGATTATGCATTACTCTTACATTAGACACCAAAATAGTTATAAATAGATAAAAGATGAAAATATTGAGGAAGGTCAAGGGGTATTGCCCTTGCCTTTATTCTTACCTTTTCTTTGACCGACCTTCTTCTTGAAGATGGACATGTTTCCTTTATTCATTGCCATATGGTAGTATCCTATGAACCTCATTGGGGTAGAACAAATCCACTCTCCTATCCATGTCAGTGCTCATTTCATCTTGTGAAGAACCTATTTCACTAGCAAGGTAATTCAAGCTTACATTGTCAAATAGTTAAGAGTAACATTGTGAAAGTTGATCCATATAGGAAAAACTTCAATTTTATTTTTGACCAACTCCACTACCATTTTCCACCTCTTTAAGGAACATTGGTTAGACACCAATGCCCCAACCCTAAAATCTCTTGTAATGTATCCTCAGCATTAAATTTAAATATGAAGGTGTCCTCCTCTGCAAGTATTTTTCCCCTCAAATTTACCCTAGTTTGACATAACCCAAGCTTGCACATGTGTAAAGGTTAGGTGTCTTTCCATAAAAGAAACCTATGATAGTTATTAATTAGGAAGTAGCTCCAGCTTGTATAAGTTGCAAGGAAGGGTTAAATATACCATCCTCCTTGGCTTTATGGTAATGATTAAGCTTAATCTTTAATACTTGTGAAGCCACTCTACTACTCCATGTTTTCAGATCTAGTTGCTTGTCCTTGGCATTAATGGGCTCTTAATTTGTAAGGTTGAATCTCCACTTAATGCTTTTCTATTGTTAACATTCTTAAAAGGTTGTAAAGGTGAGAAGTCCGCATTTGTAAATGCTTCTTTAGCATTCTTGGTAATATCATCTATATTGTTCTTTTTGTAGGTTTGTTATCTTTGACCCACTATCAATAGCATTTTTATAGTCCCCGTTTGAGGCCATCTTCACTAGGGGGAGCTTAGTGGCAACATAGAGAAATCCCAAGAAGAAAGAGAGAATCATTTCTAACCTAAAATTATTTGGCAAGTGGTCCATTGCACTTATTAATTATTACTAGTTGTCAAGTTATTTTTGGAAGGATTTCAAATTTAAGGCTAATATGTACCCACTAGTTAAGGGAATCCTTTGTTGAGTCTTTCCTATGTAATCATGGTTAAGAGGAGTCAAAAAGACATTTCATTATTGGATTTTCATCTTTTGGTGCCTATTTAAAAAGGCAAACTAGTTTACTAAAGAAATCAAGTTATCATCAATAAAATTTGAGTGTTTCTCTATTATGAGAGCTTCCTCTTAGTTCTTTAGTCAAGAACTAAATTCAGTTTATTTAAGGTAACTTATAGTGATCAACTTATAACTTTCGTTCTATTTAATAATTTTGATTAGGGTCGGGTTCTTTCACTGATTTAAGAAGGATTTTGGAGTTTTTTTCCTTATTGATTGTGGGTCTTAGGTGTTTTGATATGAACCCCAAAAATCGAGATCTAGGAACCCACTAACAAGTTGTTGAAATGAATTTCTAAGAAAGATAAATTAGTTTTGTTTTCAAGAAAAAACCTTGACTTAATGTTTAGAGAAACACAAACCAAAGTTATAAAAGAAGGATATTGACAATACACTATAGAAAAGAAGAGATTGAGAGTTATAAGTTAGATGAATACCACAAGGAATAACCTTGATAAGTTCTAAGTTCAATGAAGAACCAATAAAGTGAATTTCCTTACTAATTTCATAAAATTCCAATATGAATTCTTGTACAAAAGATGACGATTATGTAGGATAAAGAAAACCATAATCAATCTTCTAGTAATGATTTGTTCCTAAAAATAAGGAAATCCTTTAGATTTAGGAAAGCCTTTTCAAAAATGATTCCTAAATCCAAATATAGAAAGTGGACTTTAGGCATGTTGAAGTCAGGTAGAAATATCTTGGAATCATCAAAATAACATACTTTTCTAATTAAGCCAAATAAACAACTAAATAGGCCTATTTAACGCTTGAATTAAGGTGACATAGCTGATTGATCTATCCAAGCCCAAATAAGCTTTTATTATTTCTTATTTAGCCCAAACATCTTCAATCAATCCATTAAGAGCTTCCTTCATCTTTTAACTTTAGCCCAAGTTATTCAACCTCCATTAATGTGTAATAGATCATTGAAATATGTTGAACCATACGGCATCATCCTTTGCAAGTCCTTATCCAAGTTTCCATCATGTTCCTTCACCGAGATTCATTTCATATTCATTTGCATATAATGATGGACCTGTGAATTTTATACCATTGTCACCACAACAAGATTTTGAAGATCAACTAATTATTCAAAGAGGATTTAAGAGAAAATAAGGGGAGAGAAAATAACAGAAAACACGAGAGGGTTTTAAAACAAAAAGGAAAAAGAGAAAAGGAGAAGAAGTTGAAGAGTGAGAAGAAAGGACAATTGGAAAAGAAAGAGGGCTTGTTTGCAAAATGAGAGATATGAAGTTGGCGTTTTATTCCCAATAACCTATGTTAGTACTCATGTATAAAGAGGCTTAAGTCTTTTTTGTCAAGTGTTTTTGTTTTGTTATTACAAGAGTTTGTTGAAGTATTTTCTGAGGAATTGAGTGGTTTGCCAACTATTAGAGTATAGAGCATTAGATTGATTTCGTCCCTCTAACATCAATTCTAATTAGACCAGCGGATTAAATTAATCCCAAGGAGTAAAGGAAGCTTCAAGTGCAAGTTGAAGAGTTAATTGCTAAGGATATATAAGGGAAAGTATGATTCCTTGTGCAGTTCCAATACTTCTAGTTCCTAATAATGATGGATCATGTCGAATGTGTGTTGACTGTAGAGCTATCAGTAAAATCATAGTAAAGTATCACCATTCTATACCTAGATAAAATGAAATGTTGGATGAATTGCATAGGTCATGTATATTCACTAAAATTGATTTGAAAAGTGGATATCATCAAGTTAGAATGTGAGAGGGAGATTAGTAGAAGACGGTCTTTAAAACCAAACATGGTTTATAAGAGTGGTTGGTCACACCTTTTGGACTTACTAATGCACCAAACACATTTATGAAATTGATGAATCATGTTTTGTATGAATTTATTAGTAAATTTGTGGTGGTGATGATATTCTTGTGTACAAAGATTACTTGATGAACATATTAAACATTCGCGTGATGTTCAAGTGTTTTGCTTATTGCACAATGGTTTGATAATGTTAAGAAGTGTTCTTTTAAGCTGATCAAATTGTGTTTCTTTGCTATGTTGCTAGTGCAAAGGGAATATAGGTTGATGTGGAGCCAATTAAAGATTGGCTTACACTAAAATCACTAACTGAAGTGTGAATTTTTCATGGTTTAGCAAGTTTTTATAAAGGCTTGTTAAAGACTTCTACACTATAATTGCTCCATTAACTAATGTGATGAAGAAGAATGCTAGTTTTAAGTTAGAAATTAAACAAAATGAGTCATTTCCATCATTAAAGGAAAACTTAGTTCAACTGTAAAGAGATGTATTCATTGGTGCGAACATTGAAGACATGACAACACTACCTTTAGCCTAAGGAATTTTTCATTCACACATTCCACAAGTCTTTGGAGCATTTAAAGGGGAAAGGCAAGTTGAATAAAAGACATGCTAAGCGGGTAGAATTTATTAAGTCCTTTCCCTATATCAACAACTACAAAAAAGTTAAGAAAATTGTGGTTGCAGATGCATTGTATTATGATGCAAAATTGTTGAGATTTAAGTTTATGAAAGATTTATATGCTAGTGACAATGATTTTGCTCATGGGTTAGTCTTGTAAAAAATTTGGGATTTTTTATAGACATGATGGATTTTAATTTAGGGAGATGAGGTTATATGTGGTTAATTGTTCCTTAAAAGAGTTGTTTGTGAGAGAAACTATAGAGGTCGAGCACTTTGGCATTAGAAGACCTTAGACATCCTAGTTGAATATTTCTTTTGCCCATACGTGAAAGGAGATGTTGAGAGAGTTTTTCAGCATTGTGAAGTTTGTAAGAGGGCTAAGTTCAAAGTGTTATCTAGTGGATCTTTATACACCTTCACCTACTCCTAATCATCCATCTGTAAATCTATCTATGGAATTTATATTGAGATTGCGTAGAACTAGGAAGGGTTGGGATTCTATTTTTTTTGTTGTTGGCAAGTTTCTAAGATGGCACATTTCATACCACGAATGTGGTTGAATTTTCTTTTTAGAAGTGGTACACCTTCATGGAATGCCTCAAAGTATTGTTTCATATCAGGATGGTCAAATTTTATTGCCATTTTGGCACTTTATGGGGAAAGCTAGGTACAAAACTTCCTTTTTTCCCTCATTATCACCCACAAATTGATGGGAAAATTAAGGTAACCAATTGTACTCTTAAAACTTTGTTGCATTCCATAATTAAAAGGAACGTTAAAATTTAAGAAGATTGTTTGCCAGATGTTGAATTTGGTTATAATAAAAGCATGCATCCTAACACTAATCATTCTCCTTTTGAGGTTGTGTATGGATTTAATCCTTTAACACCCCTATATTTGGTACCTTTACCTTTATTTAGTATGAATTTGAGTGGTTGAGTGTTTATTTAGGTTTAATTGTGTTAGTTTTTGTGTTTAAGTGTTTTTGTGGGTTAATATTAGTCTTTGAGCTTAATTGTTATATTTTTGAGGCACCTTGATGTGTGTGCTATTATTTCAGGGTAAACGGCGAAGAACAGAGAAGTTGCGAGGAGTTTTCGAGCCAAATACATAGCCCACGATCGTGGCACAGTAGGCCACGATCGTGACAGATAGGGATGAGCTAGAGTAGCCAGGCCGCGATCGTGCATATGGGGGCATGGTTGTGACAGAAAGCTTCCATTCAGGCTACGATTGTGCACATTGTGTCACGATCATGATAGAAAGGTTTAGGTGTTGGCCACGATCGTGGCCTACGTTAGACTGAAGCAAAAACTCGAATTTTGCAAGATTTTTCAAACTGTTTCAACCCGACTTTGACCTAGAGAACCCAAAGTATAAATATAACATTATGGAATAGATTCAGTAGCTTTTGAAAGTATGAATAGGGAGCTTTCATTTCAACCACATTCTAGAAAAATCCTAGAGAGTTTTTGAGAGATTGAGGAAGGACACGAAGGAAGAATGACAAGGAGACGAAGCTTGACGTGACGTACTTCCTGAAATAGGAGGTTTCTCACAATCGTTGCCTCCTCAGATCCGTTTTGACAGTATTTCTATTTTTTATTTCAATTTTATCAATGTATGAAATTGGGATAATTATTGAAATTTACTGTTGTTGAGTGTTGATTTATGTCTAAACTCACCTTTGGGTTTTGATTCTTAAGATTAATAAAGTTCGGTTGATTGTGTTTTTATTGATTTAATTGTGATTCAATATCTGTTCTTAATAACTTGTGCACTTAAGAATGCTAGATTCCTTCATCTAGCAACACCAATTTCACCCGTTAAGCTTTGAGTTTCAACTCCAACTCATGCTCCTTAATTAGCTCTTCTTGCTTAACTAGTGTGAACACATTTATAGCTAGCTTCAATTTCTAAGAACCAAAGATGAGTTGGGGTAATCTCAATTGAGACCAATTGAGCTTATCCCCAGCTTTCTAGCTATTAACTAGTTTTAATAAGCTCCCACGAGCTCACTTTAAGCTAGCTTTAGATACTTGAGCAAAGTTATATCAAACCATTTATAGCTTACATGTGGCTCATTGAGTTCCCTTGAGCTGAGGGTTAGCTCCTTACATGAAACCCAAGCACTTTAAAATATATCTTGGTGGGTAAAATGGAATTTGTAGCAATTAAGCTATAAAATTCCAACATGTTAGGTCTGAGATGTATAAGTTGATTAGTGGAGAAGGAGTCAATAACTTGGACTTCATTCTTATGAATAAATAACAAAAATTCTACCATTGTAATGGTGTTGATGGTTTGAGATTATATTCTAGTTTTTCCCAAAGAGCCATCAATTTTCCTTGTTAGTATTAACTTTGGTTTTACTTTCTTAAAGTCCTATAAAGAAAAGTTTTCTCTAGATCAAAATATCCCTAACTACTTGTTTATGAGGACTGTTAATTCCTCTAACATTCTAAACTAAAACAATACCTGAGTGGGTTTTGAAAAAAGAATCTATCTGAGTCTTTTTCTTTTCCATTCTATTCGGCCTTTTCTAAGTAATGAAAAAGTTAGATCCATTTATGCCATTTGGCCAATGTTTAGAATCCCTTTGGAGTTTTATTCTTATTACGTCCTAATGTTCTCCAATAACTGAGGACATTGAACTACTACCTTTCAATGGTCTATTATATTATTCTCATGGAATGTTGTAGTCATCGACCCTTTTTTTTATAGATATTGATTATTTCCCTTTTCTTGTGTGCTTTCTAGTATCTATAAATGGAATTGGTCTATGATTTGAGTGTTACTAGAGTCATTAACGTTAGTAATTATACTTTCCTTTTCCTTATTGAGATCCATTGATCCATAAATACTCTACTAATAGCCAATATCATTATTTAAAATTTCATTGCCTATTCTAAATGATTTCTTAGTAGGTTTCCATTAGTTTTGTGAGATTGATAGTTTCCATTGGTAAAAAATGGAAATTAATGCTTTCTCCATCTCTCCTCCGTTATTAAGTATCAAGATATTCAACTTCTTCAGTAGTTCCTTATTTCTTTTCACTTCCACAAAGACTTTAGCATAACATATCCTTTTTAGTTTGCAGTCTATACATGTAATTAGATTGTCTTTGTAATCATGCTAGCTCAGTAGGCCTATTAGTTATCTAGTATTCCAAAGGAATATTACAAAAATTTTCCCTTGGTGAACATTACTTTTTTAACCGAGCTTCCATTTTGAAAGTATGAGGGGCTTTCCAAAGATGTGTTAGAGACCTAATTCTAGTATCGTTTTGATACTAGCTTTAGATTTAAATTTAAATAGAAAGAAATCCTCTTCATTGATCAAAGTATTATGTAAGATAAAATTTCCCCATTTTCTCTCAGTCTATCACTTCGTTAAAGTGGTGGACCAATGAGAAGTTCCAACTTGTAGAGTGAGAAGCAAAGTTGAAGGAGAGTGTTGAAGGCTATCAAGCCTTAGGGTAGTTTGCTATATCATTAATATTAATGGAAATAAACTAGTTTGCACATTGGATAAAAAGGTTCCCACTTAAGTTAGTTAGCCTAAATAAAAAAATTAATAGATCATTTTCTAGAGGGAAGCATGACTCTCTATAAATAAAATTTCATTGTGTTAGGTTTAATTATATTTGCTCACTTCCAATTTATTGTAACTAACTATAATTAATTTTAATTAAAGATAGTTACTTCTAATTAAGATTAGTTAATTTTAATTATTACTAATTGAATTTAATTGTAGATTATTATAATATTCTTGGTTTAATTTTTTATTTTTTAGTTTTTAGTTTTAAAATTAAATTTAGCAAAAAATAAACAAATAAGTGAATAAAAATAAAAAAGAAAAAGTAAATAAATGAAAAAGAAAAGGGACATGAGAGAGAGCCAATAACAATATGTGAAAGTAAAAAACAAAGAGGAAAGAAATAATTCGATATAAAAAAATAGTAACTAAAGATGAGGACAAATTAGAGGAGATAACTTGAATTATGAGAGGTAGAAGGAAAAAGAAAAAACATAAAATGCACAAGAGGAAGAGAGATTTCATAACAAAGTTGGAGGTAATTAAAAAAAAAGGACAACCCAATAACCCAAGAGGAGGAATGATAGCATCATGGAAAATTAAAGAATGAACAAATAATATGAAAACAGATAAGCAAAGAAAGGAGAAAAATAAGGGGAGAAAGGTGGCCTAAAAGCAATTGGCATTCCTTCATAAGGGTATTGAGTTATGCAAATAAAGGAAACTAGAAAGAGATCATGTTTTCAATTTTTGATTCTGTCATCTAATGTTGCATCACCTGATGAAAGTAACGACCACTAGGATGATGACAAAGAGTGTGAATTGTTTGCATCTATAAATGGAACAACAACTTTGGGAACATAAATATAATGATGATGTAAAATTATCCATCATCATTATTAATAGCACAACAAAAATCATTCTTTACAATTTTCCAATATGAACTTTTAATTGAATAACTCAAAAAACATGAATTAGAATTAAAAGTGTTAAAATATAACCGATTCAAATTCCCATAATATTTTCTTCTTAAACTATCAATCATAAGCTACTCACCAACATCTAACAATATCCATAGAGTAGGTAAAAAGAATTTAAATGCTTTTGAGAGGAAAAGATAGGAATGCTAACTCCCTGATGCCTTTCTACTATTTATAGAAAAATAAACTAGGTGTTCTTTCTACTTAAAATTATAATCATAAATATAATTAAAGTCTAACTCAATTATAACTATAGTTTAATCTTAATAAAAATAAGTATCACATATTTAATCCCAAAATTTCTCAGACTTCCAAATTAGTTTCAACATAATTCATTTTTCTTCTTGAAAACTCTCTTCTTGCATGATTCAAAATAGATAAATTAAAGCTATGTTTAATTTTTAATTGAATTAAATCCATTGTCAAACCCTACCTAATATAGAGGTTCTTATGTAATTCTATAATTAAACAATTTACAATTATAGATCAAGACTGACATCTATGAATATGTTATGACCACCTAAATATTAGCAATGTTAAAGTAGTTTGACTTTATATGAACCTTTGTGAAGGAACACATAAGACTTGAAATCAACAAGAAAAAAAACCTTAAAATCCTTCTTGAGTCAAGAAAAGAACTCGACCCAACCAAACTTGTTGATTGGAACCAAAGTTATAAGTTGATCACTACAAGTTACCTTGAAGAGACCATATTTAGTTCTTAACTAAAGAACTGAGAGAAATCTCTCACAAATTCACAATAGAGAAATACTCAAATTTTATTAATGAAAAGATGATATTCGTAATATTCCATATTGCCTCTTTAAATAGGCATCAACCCTTGCAAAGCCTCCCTCATGCACTTATTAGCTCTTACTCTTATCATAGGACATCCAGTGCCTTATAATGGATCGAATGAGTGACTTATAATGGATCGGTGAGTGTTGATGCAAATTGATCTTGATCACTTAACATGTCTATGCATGGTTATAATATATAATGTAATCCTTTCATCATCTAATGTTCTAATTGGACATAAAGTATAGAATCATCATCTAATCTATTTAAATCCAATCATGTATGTTCATGCTAATTGGTAATCAATTTATAATTGATATTTAAGAACAAATTTTCCTAATGTTAATGTAATATGTTTAAAGATTTCCTTAAATGATTACTAGTTAAGAATAATGGAACATTCTCCTTTGTTATTTTAACTTAATTAAGCATCTCCATATAGTTCATACTATATCTAAGTACTATTGTTTGATTGATATGAAATCAAATATGTCATAAGTAGAATCAAAACAATATAATTCCCAGATAACTTAGTTATACAACCATCATAATGAGGATATCCATTGACACACAAGCAATATTCCATTGAGGATCCTCACAATCGTGCCAATTTAGTGAACTTATTCTCTAATAAACAGTGACAAATTTCTTTTAGTATCTCTATAATTTAGTCTTTGAGAACAATTACTTCCTTTATAAAGATTAAAAACGAACAATTCTACCACACCAAATTAAAACATGGATCAAGATTAGAATAATAAATAAGACAAACTAGATCTAGGTAAGATATTCCCTAGGACTTTATTATTGTATTTTGACTTAAATATTATTTAATGAACATCTCTAGCTCCTTGGACCAGTATGAATTCCTAGTTATAATTATGTACTCTCTCAACCAACACAATCCTTAATTTAAGGTCAAATTAACTAAAATCTCTTCCTATTCAAGTTAACTGAGACTGCACTAATCTAATTTATGAATTCTTACGATAGGTTTTAACCTAACCTTAGAGGATTATGCAATTCTGTGTCAAGTAACCCAAACAACCCTCATTATTCATGTTGTGATCTATTAACACAAATTATGTCTTAATCTTAATATATGAATTGAATTTTCAACTTTTGTTCCTATAATCTAAACCAGTATCGTAACATGAACAATTCTAAAAAAAACTAGGAATGTAATTAAACTAAAATATCAATTAAATCCATCCCACCAAAGTCTATATCCCAATTAGTTTATGAATAAATAAGAAGAAACAACATAAACACAAGGAAGAAAAAAAGATAAAGGAAACATATTCATAAATATTAAATCTTTAAAATCTCGCTGAAATTCTTGCTCCCCTTTTAAGATTCTCTTTCCCTTTCATCATTAGCTATTTTGAGTGGCTCATAAGACTCCTTTTGCTCTAATACTCCTCTATACAAAAAGTGTTACTCAATTCCAACTGCCTCTTCTTTTATAAATTGAACCTAAACTTTTATAGCTAATATGGCCCAAGCATAGGATCTTGTGGGCTCCATGTCCCATTCTATAACTTTAATATAAATAATCATTGCCAACATAGGGACGAACATAAGTCTATGTTACCAGTTTTTTGAACATGGTGGCATCATGGTTGCACTTGGAGAAATACAATTTCTCTTTTTGGAACATGGACTAAACAAGATAGCATACAGGTGATATAATTTTTGAATGAAAATCTCTAAAAAGAATCAAAATGGGACATGATAAAACACAAGCTATAATAAGGCGGGGTGTTACTATTATATTCTAAGTTCTTATTCATATCTTCTAAAGTTACCATAAATTGACTCAGTTAACTCTTTTTCCTTAGAGAGGCTATAACAATACCTAAAACAAAATATAACTCATTTTGATATTAAATCGTATAAGAATACCTTAAATACAATCGTAATTCTATAAAAAATCATAATAAAAGTAATGCCTATTCAGAATATATCAAACTCTCCTATATTTCAATGTTTACTTATCCTCAAGTAAATCAGTTTCATAATCTTAACTTAAATGGAAACCAATTTTGGAAAGGCATTAAACAAATAAATCACACCAATCAAGATTCCTTACTAGTTATTCAATCACAAAAGTCATTTAAGCATTAGGAAACTAACTACTTGTATCAATTCATCAATTAGCTTAATTCACTTTTTAGTTCTTTAAACATCAACCCAAATCACGAAATTCAACTCTATGTTTATGAACATAGACGAGAAAAAATGTTTCAACTTTTGAAAATATTCACAACTCTTATTAACATAAAACGAAACATCAACTTTAAATATGATGATAACATTTAGAAGCTTGTTTGAAAAGTCTCCTAGCCTTTTGATGTAACAACATTCACCTTTTCATGAATACTACTAGTTACTCAACAAGGAACTTCCTTGAATGAGCATCACTCTTTAACTTCGACCTTTAATTGGTATAAAGCTAGATTATCTAATACTTAAGTATTCATAATTCTTCATTTCTTTTCAAACAATGAAAATGTTTAAAAGAAATCACATTTACTCTATTCATTTACAATTTATACAAAAGGTATTGTAATGTTAATCATGTTCCAACTCTTCAAATTCATCTGTAGTTATTGACAATTGCGTAAACATTTCAAATCACAAAGAAAATAAAATTGATAGTGACTTATCTTAATCAATAGCTTTTCAAAGTGAAACAAATTTCCAATAATTTATTCCTATTGAGATATTCATAATGAACTTGATAAGCGATGGTATGACAATAAGCAATCCCTTTCCCACACTAAAGATGGAAATTATCCTTAATGTTCAAAGCATGTAAGAATAATGAAAATAGACCAAAAAGGTGATGTAATAAGGTAGGGAATCGATATTTTCATTATGTAAGACGTGTATATCAAGCTATGTTGAATTTTCATTAAAAAATACTTACTGAAATAGTGGAGACATTTTACAAAATGAGAATCAAAATAGAGCAAACCAAATTATAAGAGGAAAAAAATTAGTCTTGGGACAAGATTCTCATAGTGGTACATATAGAAATATTACCCATGGATCTATCAATTCCTTCACAGAAATCATGACCACTAAGTCCTGAATGGATAACTTAGATTTTTTTTGTGTTCGTCTCCCCCTAATCCACCATTTACTAATCATATTGTCTTTGTATCCCCCTAGTTTATTGGTACTATAGGATCCTTTATCTCCTTAACTATAACGTCCTCTACCTCTACCTCAATTGTAGGCTCCTTTATCTTTTTCTCTGGCCCTACTACAAGTGCCATCTCTCATTTGCATATGTTAGATAGTCAAATTGGTGGTGGTAGTATCTCCATGCCTAAATTCTTTGCCAACCTCACCATTGTGTCTTCTATCTATTCCATATTCTAGTTAGTGTATGAAGATATGGCTAAGATGCAAGTGCTTTGTTTAGAGCTTTGGTGATGATGGTACTATTATATGCTTTGCACCATAGCTTGTTTCTCCTATAGTTGAACCTCCTCCACAACTCATGGTGGCACATCGATAAGTGCAAAGTTTTGGTCCCATGTGCACATCTAAAGCTCCACCATCCTTATGTCCCATAGTGATGAGAACCAAGGTCCACATGTTCTTGATGGAAAGCTTGCTGCCATGAATGGAGGATTTCGTGGAGATTCACAGGGGAAGCATGCTACCATAGGTGGACAAGTTGCTGCCAATGATCCATTATATGTTCCTAGTGGGCCAATCACAAGATCAAGATCCAAGAAGATCAAGGAAGCCATGCAAGGATTGGTGCACAAAACTTGGGCAGATTTGGACAAATGGGTTGAATTAAAGCACAATCCATTCAAGTTAGGCTTGGAAGAGGGAGATCCAATCTTGATCCATTGTATCAAGGTTGTGGAAGACTAAACCAATCTTGAAGATTACATGTTTGGGCTGTGCATTCCTGGACGGATTTTTGAAGATTACATGTTTGGGCCATGAATCATGCCCAAGACTCAAATATTGGTTTATTTGGTTATATTTTCTTAGTATGGCCGAAATTCTATATTAGGAGGCCTTTGGTTATGTTTAAATATGATTTGGGTTCTTTAGATTAGATTTGGATCAGATTTGATTAGTTAGAGTTTGATTTGTAATTAAGTCTTACGATCCTATTCCAAGTGGGATGGGCATGACTTAGACTTTTGCTACAAGTAGGATTAGTTTGTTAAAATTCAGATTAATTTATCTTGTCTTAGAATCGTACGTGAACTAGGATTGGTGTGATACATATCAGATTAGGAAGTTAGAGACAACTTGGTCAAATCAGATTTGTTATGACCTTGTTTCCTAGAGTTCTATTAGAATTAGTATTTAAAGGGTCTTGGACGTTTATTATGAAACAATTCAAATTATTCAATTGAAAGATTGAGAGAGAGTTTTCTCCTTGTGTTCTTCAAAGAACAAAACTAGAACTTATCAAAGAAATCCTTTCTTTGTGGTGTTCACAACACTTCCATTATAACCCTTCATTCAAGTTTTTGTATTCCTTGGGTTTAAACTTTAATATAGTCTAAGTTTCTGGTTTCATTGTTTCTTAGGTTCTTTATACCAAGGTTCTTGTCTTTTTAGACAAAGGGTCGAGGTCCATTAAACCAGATTTGTGTTTAGGTTTCTTGGGATCATATAATCAGATTCTTGTGGGTTTTCTAGGGTTCATCTCTATTGGGTTCACATCAATAACAATTCTTGAAACCATCATGAATCACCTTCCCATCATATTGCCATGGTCTTCCTAACAACATTTTCCTAGCATACATAGGTACCACATCACACCACGCCTTATCTTAAATCTACCAATGAAGAAAGAAACTAATACTTGCTGATTCACCTTCACAACCCTACTATCATTTAACCATTGTAATGTTTATGGTTTTAGATGTCTAATTGTAGGTAATTTCAGTTTCTCCATAAGAAAAGTAGCTACATTGTACAACTTCCACTACAAAAATCATATTACACAACTTATTAGCAATTAAATAATGAGTATGGAATAGATTTTCAAGTTGTTCACCATGTTCTTTATTTTACCTTTGCAAGGAATAGATTTTCATGTTGTTCACCATGTTCTTTATTTTACCTTTGCAAACTAAGCATGCATTGTACAACCAATGTTTCTCCTCTCGTATATCATCACTAGCATCTTCTAATGGTGGTGTATCATTATCATCATCCTCTTTCTCACTTTTAGATTCAATAGCCCCATCCCTCATGATCATTACCCTTTTATTAGGACATTTACGTGCTAAATGAACATGTCCTAAGCACTTATAACATTTAATTTTTTTTAGCTTGATTCTCATCTTTACCCTTGCTGCCTACTTCATTTTTATTCTTAAAATAACCAAATTCAGGCTTAGCAAAAGGTTTATCATCCTTTTTACTCCAATTTAATTTCCAAGAAGAAGAAGAACCCGACTAAGGTTTAGAATCATACCTACGTGTATCCTTAAATTTAAGCTGCCTTTCAATTTTCAAGGCCACATTTACCATGTCTTCAATCTCCACATAGTGTTGTAATTTCACAAGATTAGAAATGTTCTTGTTCAAGCCAGTCAAGAACCTAGTCATAGTTGCCTCATGATCCTCCTCCATATTAGCCCTTATCATGACTGTCTCACTGTCTCCATCTCTTTGTGATACTGTTCTACAGTCACGAAACCTTGTCTCAAAGTTTGTAAATGCTAGTGCAAATTCCTATAATAGTGGCTAAGGAAAAATCTCGTTCTCATGATTTGTTTCATCTCTTACCATGTCTCCACATGTTTTCACAATTTCAGCACTTATCGTTAAACAATTGATCCCACAAAAAAATAGCATAATCACAACATCCAATAGTACCTTTTTTCTTGAGAATAATTATGGCATTCAAATATCATCTTCACTTTTCTTTCCTACTCCAAATAGCCATCTGGATTATTCTTCCCATGAAAAGGAGGAATCTTAATTTTAATGATGCCTATATTTTGGTCCACATTATAAAAAATGTCCTATCCTATTTTGTCTTATAGGATTAATGTCTTGACCACCAACGATAGCTTGGTCATCATTTGTATCAATTTCACCATAGTAATCATTATGGACAAATGCTGGATGCCTTCCTTATCATGGCTCACCTAGCAATTTGGCAAGTGCATCATCACGTTTTTCTAAATGATCTCTTACATGTCGCATCATTTTGAAAATTCATTCAAATTGTTGGTGCATTGCTTGAATTACTTGATCATTTGATGAAGAACTAAGTTATTTGTCTTTGTCAGACATTTCTTAATCCTAAAAAAAATTAGAACAACATCACACACTCCATTATGTGTTTCACTCAATAATGGATCACTCAATTCATGTTCCACACTTTATATGGCTTTTCACGATTCTAATATCACCTCTTGCCTTTTACCACTATTTTTTGTTTATGGGTTCCTAGATTAAATAAGTTTCTTAAATAAACAATTTAGATTATAGCAATTCAATGGAATGACAAGTGGCAGGTCTGAGAAAAAAATAATAAAAGGTAGGCCAATTTAATGTGGTACAAACTCTATCAAAGGTTAGAACTTAATTGTTGTATATTTGTTTTTTTAATTTTGTTTATTAATCAACAATAAACAATGATTAATAATAATTGAAATTGAAGAAAGAATAAGACAGATAGCTATGATTAGTAGAGAAGAAGAAAATAAAATGAAGAACTAGATGAACAGCAAATAAATGGACATGCAAACCTCAAACCTAATCCAAAAGCTCTAATACCATACGATATAAATCTTCAATTTAGCAACCATTCACCCCAATAGCTAAAGAAATAAGATATATATGGAATGTGAATTAGCACACTCCACAATTGATGGAAAGGTGGATTGTCTAACTTTGAAAGTAAGAAACAAACTATTCCAATTATTCTATCAAATGAATGATGATAAAATGACTAGAATAGCACTTTGAATCCTCCAAAATGCCATGAACTTAAAAAATAGATGCTACAATTCTTTAAGCATTCTTCTATTAGCATACTCTATTCAAAGATGTTCATAGGTATATGATTACTTGTAGTAAGTGTCAGAGAGTTGGTAATATTTTGAGAAGGAAAGAGGAGCCTCTCAACTATATCTTGAATTTTGAGAAATAAAGTTCATAAACCTTTTCCATCATAATGTGGTAATAAGTACATTCTTGTGGCCATGGATTATTTGTCCAATTAGGAGGAAGCAGTAGCATCACTAATTAATGATGCTTAAGTGTTAGTGGGACTCTTTAAGAAAGTGATCTTTTTGAGGTTTGAAGTTCCTAGAGTTATAATTAATGATAACTTTTCACAATCAACTGAATGTCAATTTAAAGCTTTATTAAGGAAATACAGGGTAACTTATGATGTTACCTTAGAATATCATTCTAACTGGACAAGTTGAAGCTTCGAATAGGGAAATCAAGAGTATACTTTTGAAGATGATAATTAAATTGAGAAAAGAATGAGCAATAAAGCTAGCTTACAAACTATGGGCTTATCACATAACCTAAGAGACATCCATTGGTTTGTTAACATTCAACTACTTTATAGGATGTCTTGCACCTTTAAGTTGAATTTGAGCATAAATCTTATTGGACGATCAATGACCTCAACTTTTATTTGGAAGTAGCTAGTGAGAGGTGATTGTTCTAACTCCATGAGCTCGATGTGCTTAAGATGGATGCTTACGGTAATAACAACATCTACAAGGCTTCTAAAGTGAACAATTAGCGATTGAAGCCTTACATGGTAGCAGATCCAATAGAGAAAGTAATTACATAAGTCCTTTTCAATCCTTCCTTATATTCCAAATAATTCAAGGGGTCGAGTTCATCACCTAAAACGAGTGCTTGTTAGGAAAAACCCAATATTTACTTGCTTTTGTTTTAATATTAGTTATTTTATAATTTAAGTTGCTCTTTACTAGTAGTTCTAAATTTTGTGTGGTGTTGGGTTCATGGTTTGGAACTTTATTTTGTTTAATCGTGACTTATTTTCCATGAATGAGTGCATGGGATTAGTGGAAATTCTTATATAGGTTTTAATGCATGTCCTTGTATACCTGTGATGACTTGTATAAAATTCCGATAGAGAAGTTGAGAGCACTAGTTCAAAACACAATCAAGACATGGTCTCATATAGGCATTGTGTGGCAAAAAACCCTTCAAATTCTCCTCATATTCTGCCCATATTGACCTATAAAAAATTACAGAAAAGAAATGTGATGCACTAGTTTAGATCATATTGTATACATGGTACCATGTGACTACTTATGAAGATGAACACGCTATCATGCTTACCTACATGTTAACTTGAATCATTTTACATAGAGAGCAATAAGTCCAATTTTGGACACAAGACTAACATGCCATCATGTAGCTCCCATGTTCCATAACACATCTCAAGTATCCTGAACATGCCCTTCTGTTTTACCACGAAAAATTTTCCAATTTTTCTCATACATAACATGGGGACAATAGGGTAGTGTGATAACCCCATGTTTAGTCATAAAATAGAAATAGAGAGCATTCATTTTGAACATAAGACCAATGGTCCCAAGTTCTCATCGTGTTCACTAATACCTCCTCTTGTATAAACAATATACTTTTAAGTGGCCAAATGAAATACGAAAAATCTATAACACATATGCAACATGATTTTGTTGTCATCCCCATATTGAATCCATGTTACTTATGTTTGTTTTACTCTTATCAATTGCATAAAAAGGTTTCATGTCATGTTTGTGTCTTCCTCATGTTCCATAAACATTGAACTAACCTTGTATGGTGACATGGTCATAACACAATCCCATGCCTTACTCGTGTTTAGTGGCTATAATACCCAAACGTATGTCTACTCATTTCTCGCCAACTCTTCCTCCAATTTTCTCGTAATTATTAAGTTTCCCAGTGCATTCTCAAGTAATTTTCACCTTATAGGCCACATTATTTAACATATTAAGAGCCTTATCTTGAAGAAAAATCCAATTTTCCTTAATTGAGGGATTATTTTTCTAGAGTCTTGGCATTTTTCAAATTTTCTTCATCACTATTTGTTGGAATTTTATAGCTCAAGTGCTACAAATTTCATTTGACCTGCCAAGATATATTTGCAAATGCTTGGGTTTCATGCAAGGAGCTAACCCTCAGCTCAAGGGAGCTCAATAAAGCTCATGTAAGCTATAAGTGGATTGACATGACTTTCCCTTAGCTCAAGACATAAAGCTAGCTTAAGGTGAGATCGTGGGTGCTCATTAAAACTAGATAATAGCTAGAAAGCTGGGGATAAGCCCAATTGGACTCAACTGAGATTACCTCAGCTCATCTTTGGTTCATGGGAATTGAAGTTAGCTATAAATGTGTTCACACTAGTAAAGCTAGAAGAGCTAATTAAGGAGCATGAGTTGAAGTTGAAACCTAAAGCTTAGTGGGTGAAATTGGTGGTGCTAGATGAAGGAATCTAGCGTGCTTGAGTGCACAATAGACATTAGGGTGTACCATGTAGCATGTCATAATGCATCTTCCTATGCATGCACTTAGAGTGCAAGTTCAATTTCTCCATATGGATACATGAATTTGGCCAAGAAAGGATGAATTCGGCCAAGAGGTTGAATTTGACTAATAGGGAAGATTCATCATGTACCTTGCTTTAGAATGAACATACATGAGACACCCTTTCACCAAGGTATGTGTACTTTGGATGAAAGGATGTGTTGTTTCAGCCAGTGGTTGTGAACATTCAGCCAAAAAGGTGTTCATGTCCAAGAATGAATGGTCATGAGTGTACCGCCATGACTTTAAGTGAAGATACAAGACTCTTTGCCAATGGAAGTGTCCCTTGGCCAAGAGTTATTATGTTTTGCCAAGAGACGTAACTCTTGGAATAGTCATGATGTTTTTCTAGGAGACATAACTCTTGGAAGAGTCATGACTCTTCAAAGGCACCTTTTGGTGGCCTATAAAAAAGGAAATTTTGTAGTTCCTTTGAGTTGGTTTTTTTTCTTTGGTTGAATACTACACTCTTCTCCCTATCTTTGAGCAGAAAACACTCCCTTGCCTGATGAGGAGTGGCAATTGATGAAGGTCAATTTATGCTACAACTCTCAAATCGTCATTTGATAACATTGCAAGGAACCTTCTACTAGAGGCAGAGGTGATGGCCATCAAGAACCATTCAAAGGCATATGTTGCTGGAACTTCCTTTCCCCACAAGAACAAGTTCAAAGGGAAGAAGAAAAGGGAGGATGGTCAAGACAATGGGAACAGTGCCACCTTGAAAAAGTTCAAAAATCAGCGCAATAAAGCCAAGTTGAAGTGCTTCGATTGTGGCAATAAGGGACACTTTGCAAATGAGTGCAAAGCACCTCCTAAGGTACATGATCCCTTTTCTACTTCATTTGTGCATGCTGCGTCATGCACTTACTTAACTAAATTTAATTCTTTGTAGATTATAGACTCAGGAGTAACAGACCACATAGCCAAAGAAAATTCTTGGTTCGTGGCCTTTAGGAAGTTGCCAAAGGGAGCAAAGCATGTTTTTGTGGGGAACAATGCAAGCCTTGAAGTAGAAGGGATAGGAACTTGTAGAGTTCCTATGAACAATGGACATTTGTTGTTAATTGATGTTTTATATGTACCTAATATTTGTAAAAACTTGGTTTCTGCATGTTCCTTGTTAAAGTTCAGATATTAATTGATTTTTTTTAATAAATATGTGGATATTATTAAAGATAATGTAGTCGTGTGTTCTTGTTTAATAAACAATGGGTTGTTTGAATTAAACGCAAGTGTTGCTACTTCTAGTTGCTATGTAACTTAGGTTACTACCGAGATGACTTGGCATGAGTGTTTGGGACATATTGGACAAGAAAGTATGACTAATTTGGTCACATGTGGCTTACTTGGATCATTGTCCAAGGTCTCTACACCATATGAGTTATGGTCGAAAAAAAACCCTAACTTAATCTATCTTCATCCTTGGGAATGTGTAGCTTATGTACATGCTACAAATCACCGTCTTAGGAAATTAGGCCCTAGAGGGAGGAAGTGTGCCTTCTTTGGTTATTCTGAGCATTCTAAGGGGTATGTGCTCTTGGATATAAGTCATAAGGTTGGAAATGTCTTTGAATCAAGAAATTCCAACTTTATTGAGGATGAGTTCCCTAAAGTTGGTGAATGTTGTGATTTAGATGCGTTGGTTGAGACCTTTGTGCAAGGTTAGTCTAGTGTTTTGGAAGCACCATTGACTAAGCCTTTCGTGGTGGAAGTTCCTTAACAAGAGGTTGTTCAAGTGCTTCCTGCATCCTCACTTGTTAATGAACAACCAGAAGAAGTTCTTGATGAACAAGTTCAAGAACCACATGATCAGGCTATAGGGCAAGATCATGATGAGCCTCCTCCCATGCCTAATTTGAGACATTCAAATAGGCAATTTGAACCACCAAAAGAATGGTGGATTTTGGAGGGAATGAGGCAAACTTGGTGTCATCTGAGATTTATGAACCAAGTAAAACCAATGAGTACACCACTTGCATATGGTTGCAAGCTTAGGCAAGATTTGTGTCCTCGTAGTACTCAAGCAAAGGAGGAAATGAAAAAGGTCCCATACCTAAGTTCCATTGGAAGTCTAATGTATGCCATGTTGGGTACACGGCCTGACATTAGCCAAGTTGTAGGTCTACCAGTAAGATATTTTGTAACCCTAGAATTGAGCATTGGAAATGTGTGAAAAGGGTCTTTAGGTATCTCAAGGGTACAAAGGACTATTGGCTATGCTACCAACGAGAGAATCTTGGTTTGCGTGGCTACACTGATGCTGAATGGGTGTTAATCGTGATTCATGCAAATCTACATCTAGCTATGTCTTCATGCTAAATAAAGGACTACTTCTTAGAGTAGCAAGAAACAGGCTTGCACAACATCGTCAACAATGGAGGCTAAATTTGCTGCCAGTGCCTTGGCTGTGTAAGAGGCCTTGTGGCTTAGAAATTTTATTCAGCACTTAATTGTGCCTTTAAAAAGGCCCAAAACTATCTATTGTGATAGTATGCCGGCTTTGGCTTACACTAAAGACCCTAAGTATCATAGAAAGACTAAGCACATTAGCATGAAGTATCATTTTGTTAGAGATGCATTAGAAGAGGGAGAATTAAGTTAGAGGACATATCTGCGGACCTAATGGTGGCTGACCTTATGACTATACCATTGCCACCATTTCATTTTGGTAAACATGTAAAGGCAATAGGTCTCCATAGATTATGAAATGTTGGCATAATTTTCTCCTTCTTGTGTCACACATGTAAGACGTTTGATAAATGAAAAGTTATTTACCAATTATTGCTGCATTTTACTTTGAAACCACAACAAAAAATGTACGTGTCAATTATAGGCTGGGATTGGTTTTCTCACATGAACCATCTATCCTTACGTCTTTGTGTAAGATCAAGGATGAGACCGCTAAAGTCTTAAATGTATGTTATCTCTTAAAAGGGATACGTGAATTATGTGTTATACATTTACGTGGGAGTCATGAACCAACACATGACAACTTTAGTCTTATGGTAGTCTTGATTATGCATGCATCAAGATAAGGTGATCAATGTCATCAAGTTTGTATGTCCACTCATACATACTATCCTATGATTTCATTCTTAAGAGTGAGAATAAGGAGTATTTCATGGTTCTTTGACATGTTCTCCTATTATTAAAAATAACATAAGGTACATATCAAAATGTTTTAAGAGGGAGAATTGACACACCCCTCTAGGTGGGAGTGGAGTAGTAAAACATTTAAGGATGTTTTTAGGGGACATCAAAGGGATGTGTTCCAAATGTTCCATAGTTAACCATGAAATCGACCAACCGAAGAAAATAAACAAGTTGTCTCTTGTCTTATTTATGTATGAGATTCTTCATTCAACCCATTAATGACTATGGCTTACTATTAGCAATTTGAAGATTATTATGGTCTTCTTAATTGGTTGTTGAAGGTATCGGGAGAAATGGGACTGGAGTATCCTCCTTTTAGATGATCATGTTTTCTTAAATTTTCTAGCAGTTCAAAGCTAAAGGAAGACATGAATGCATAAGTTGCCTACATAAGTATAATTACATGAGTTGCATAACTATGATAGCATATGTTGCACCCTATAAATGATACATAACCATATTATTCAATCTTGGTGCCACATATTGTTTTGTACAATTTGAAAGATTGAGTGTGATGTGAGAAAGAAACAAAGTGAAATTGAGGTTTAATACATTTATGAGTTTTATGAGTTAAAACTCATAAAGGAGACTGAATGTGATTAAACATTTGTATCAAAATGTCTTAGTGTTTGAGAGGCATAACTTGATTTGTTCAAGTAGGTTTGATTTGTTCAAACGTGACGAGAGTCATAATCTTTCATTATGGGTCCAACAACCATAATGTAAAGAGATTTTTTTTACATGTCTAAGGTCGCTTCCACAACTCAAAATTATGTACTTCAATTATTATTTGTTTTCAGCTTTGTATGTTCACTTGTTGAGTATGTTTTATTTGAGTGGGAGCATATTTCTTTTAAATATATCTTTCTGCGAGTGGAAGCTTGCTGGAATTTTATAGCTTAAGTGCTACAAATTTCATTTGACCCGCCAAGATATATTTGAAAATGCTTGGGTTTCATGCAAGGATCTAACCCTCAGCTCAAGGGAGCTCAATGAAGCTCATGTAAGCTATAAGTGGTTTGACATGACTTTCCCTTAGCTCAAGTGTCTAAAGCTAGCTTAAGGTGAGATCGTGGGAGCTCATAAAAACTAGTTAATAGCTAGAAAGCTGGGGATAAGCTCAATTGAGATTACCTCAGCTCATCTTTGGTTCATGGGAATTGAAGCTAGCTATAAATGTGTTCACACTAGTTAAGCTAGAAGAGCTAATTAAGGAGCATGAGTTGGAGTTGAAACCCAAAGCTTAATGGGTGAAATTGGTGGTGCTGGATGAAGGAATCTAGCATGCTTGAGTGCACAATAGACACTAGGGTGTACTATGAGCTGTAGCACGCCATAATGCATCTTCACATGTATGCACTTAGAGTGCAAGTTCATTGTCTCCACATGGATAAATGAATTCGACCAAGAAAGGATGAATTTAGCCAAGAGGTTGAATTTGGCCAATGGGGAAGATTCATCATGTACTTTGCCTTAGAATGAACATATACGACACCCTTTTACTAAGGTATATGTACTTTGGATGAAAGGATGTGTTGTTTCGGCCAATGGATGTGACCATTCGGCCAAAAAGGTGTTCATATACAGGAATGAATGGTCATGATTGTTCCATCATGACTTTAAGTGAAGATACATGACTCTTTGCCAAAGGATGTGTCCCTTGGCCAAGAGTCATGATGTTTCACCAAAAGACATAACTCTTACATGACTCTTTGCCAAAGGACACATCCTTTGGCCAATAGTCATGATGTTTTGCCAAGAGACATAACTCTTACATGACTCTTTGCCAAAGGATGTGTCCCTTGGCCAAGAGTCATGATATTTCACTAAGAAACATAACTCTTGAAAGAGTTACGACTCTTCAAAGGCACCTTTTGGTGGCCTATAAAAGGGAATTTTGTAGTTCCTTTGAGTGAGTTTTTTTTCTTTGGCCGAATATTGCACTCTTCTCCCATCTTTGAGTCGAAAACACTCCCTTCTTTCAAGTCTTCATGCGTTGAACTACTCTCTAATAAAATAGCTGTTAAGCTTATTAAGAGCATTGTGGGTGAACCATAAGGATTGCTACTTTTCCAACATTAGTGTGTTGTGACGAGATCAGTTGACGCCATCTATTCCAACCACGACGAGTTCGAGAAGTGGAAGCCATAGTGGATCTCCACAAGGGAGACAGAACATCAAGCATACAAGGAGTTATTTCGCTGCGTTTCAAGTTAGTGTATCATCCTACTCTTATTAGTGACATGTGCAGGATCTTGTATACTTATAAAATTGTGAGATTTCTTGCCTGAGTTATGATCTAAACTCAACACTATTTGCTCAAAATCTATTAATTCATCCTTTCCTAATATCTAATTTCAATATTTTAAAGAATTATGGATTGTTTTAGAGATAAAATTATATTTGCTCTTTCCATTGGACGAATACCTAATTTATATGAAATTTTAGGACTGTTGTTTACAAATTTGATGACTTATGACCTATACTCATTTTTTAATGCTATTTATTTATAGAAATTATTAAAATTTTATATTTTTGGCATGCCTTATGGTTATTTATTCATTGTCTTGGTTTTCTGGGATATGAGGATAGGTTATAGATGAATTGAAGTTGAATAAAACTACCTTGTTTTATTTGAATTCACTTGCCACTTACTTTCTCATATATATACACCTGTTTGGTGTGTAGTTTGACGAATGTTTAATTTTTTAGGAATTTAAGGAACTTTAATGGAGGAATTTTAAACGGGATTAATTTTGAAAATGATGTTAAGGAATGAGGAGCTTCATATAGGTCATATATTAAAACTGGAGGAGTATGAATGTGGGGAATGTTAAATTAGTAAGTTAATGGATCCCTTAGTAGTTTAGGTATTTCTTTAATGCTCCTATATGGTGGTATTTAAATGTTTCACTTTTATAGTATCATGAATTGACATCTATATACATTATGTTTGGTTTTCTCTCATATATGTCAAGAGCTGATTTGTGAATTGTAAATTTTTACGCTATACAACAATGATCATATGAGTAGGATTAGCATTATCAGCACAATTGAAAGGCCTGAGTGGCCGTACCACAAGAAACCTAGAGAACCTTTAACAAGATGGAGTTATACCCGAAAATGGCTAAAATCAAACAAACACACTGAAGTACAAGAAACAAAATTGAAAAGATAGAAAACATAACACAAAGAGAAAAGGGGGTTAGAGAAATGTTGGTCAATGGAAGAAACCTAAGAGAACTTGTCTCTTAGAACCCTAGCCTTGGGATACCACAAAGGAAGACCACGCCTTTGATATGTCAAGTATTCTCAAAGAATACAAAGAAAGAAAAAAATGCTCTGAATAATACTCAATATTATTTCTGAATCAATATCCTCAAAGTACATAAAGGGTGCCTATTTATGAGAAAAAGTTTCCAAATTAATGTCCCAAGGCAGAAATTAAATAAAATGAAACAAATCAACCATTAAAATAAAAGCAAACAAAATAAACTTAGAACAGGTTTTGACTAGATGACTTTATTTCAAGGAAAACAAAAAGGAAACTAATTAAAACATGATCTGAACATATTGGACCTTATGGAGCACGTCCTTCTCCTTATTGTCAAGTAGCATATGGTTGTCACATGATAGTTTAAGTGGGTTTTTCCAATTGGACTCGATGTGGGCCTTTGGACACTTAATGTTGTTAAGAAGTACGACAATGCCTCTTAGACCTTTATGAGATGCAATTTGACTCAATAACATGGGCTCCATCTCTTGAACGTCTTGGATCAAACAATTCAATGCTTGCTTCATTGCTTTGGCCCTAGCTCGTCATTAGGCCTCCAATATCTTGTAATGGATCTTTAGGAACATTATACTTAAATGTCGGGCCTTTGATATGGGAATTTCGTTCAGCCCCTTGCCTTGAACATTCATGCTTCAAATCTGATCCAATTTTAGCTCCTAAGCCTCCTTTTGCCAGCTCATGTCCATGCAAGTCATCTAACAAGCTTCTTTGAGGAGAATCACACCATGTACACTTCTCTTCTTATCTTTCACATACCTATGGTTCTCCACCATTCCCTCCCTCCTAGAAAGGATTCGTTTTCGAATCTGCAGCATCAAAGAGGGATAAGTCAAATACATTGAATGTAGTACTAACATTACAATAGGAGCTAGGCAAATTAATTTTATAAGAATTATCATTAATCAATTCTAAAACTTGAAAGGGGCATCTCCTCTTGGCTATAGCTTGGATTTCCATTGTTCTGGAACCTCTCCTTTCTCAAGTGCACCGAAACCCAATCACCAAGTTCAAATACAACACACCTTTGGCCTTTATTGGCTTGATTTGCATATTGTTCATTTCTCCTCTCAATGTTGGCTCTAACTTTAGCATGCAACTTTGGCATAAATTTAGCCTTTTTCACACCATCAAGGTTAGTAAACTCAATAGAAGGCAATGGAAGAATTTTTAAAGGAGCCAAAGGATGAAACCGATAAACAATCTCAAAAGGAGAAAATTAAGTAGAATAATGACTAGCACGATTATAAGCAAACTCAATGTGTGGTAAACACTTTTCTCAATTCTTCAAGCTCTTTTGCATGATTGGACGTAATAATGTAGTCAAAGTTCTATTTACCACTTCAATTTGACAGTAGCAAACAAGAGTTCAGTGCCAAGTTTATTCTATAGAGTTCTCCAAAAGTGACTAAGAAATTTAATATCTCTATTACTTACAATAATCTTTGGCAACCTATGCAATCTTACAACCTCTTTAAAGAACAAGTCAACAACATGAATAACATCATTGGTTTTATAACAAGAAATAAAGTGAGCTATCTTGCTAAATCAATCAACCGCCACAATGATGTTATCCTTTCCACTAGATGATCTAGGCAATTAAAGCACAAAGTCCATAGATATATCAACCCAAGGATGAGAGGGGGCGGGTAAGGAAGAATATAAACCATGTAATTAAACCATAGATTTTACATGCCTACAAGTAATACATTTAGCACAAACAAAAGCAAAATCCTTTCTCAAGTGAGGCCAATAAAAATGTTTATGCAAAGAGAAAAAGTTTTCTCAACACCAAAGTGGACCCATCAATCCACCATTATACGTCTCTTTATCAAGTAATTCATGCATAGAGCAAGATGGAATGCAAAGTTATCTTTTTTTAATAGAAATCCATCAAATCTATAGAAATTATCAATGCCATGTTTTTCACAAGATTTCCAAATTTATGCAAAGTCACAATCAGATTCATACATGCCTTTCAACTTCTCAAAACTAAGTAATCTAACACGTATAGAGGTAAGAAGAGAGTATCTCCTAGAAAGAGCATCAGCCACAATGTTTTTTTCCCTTGTTTATCTTTAATAACATAAGGAAAAGTTTCAATAAATTCCAGCCACCTAGCATGTCTCTTGTTAATTTACCTTGGGACTTTAGAAATTTCAAACCTTCATGATTAGAATGAATGACTTCTTGTGGCCACAAGTAATGTTGCCAAGTCTCAAAAGACCTTTTTAAAGCATACAACTCTTTATCATAAGTGGACTAATTTAAAGCAGCACCACTTAGTTTTTCACTAAAATAAGCAATGGGTTTAGAATCCTACGTTAAAATAGTACCAATGCCTATTCCAAAAGTGTCACATTCAACTTCAAAAACAAAATCAGGAAGAATAAGAAGAGGAGCATTGGTCAATTTTTCTTTCAAGGTGTTAAAAGCAATCTCTTATGAATTACCCCATTTAAAAATCACGTTCTTTTTTTACCAATTATTCAAAGGGGCAGAAATAGTAGAGAAGTCCTTCACAAATCTCCTATAGAAGCTTGCCAAGCCATCGAAGCTTCGAACTTCATTCACATTCTTAGGAGTTAGTCATTCTCTAATTGCCTTCACTTTCTCTTCATCAACTTGAAGTCCTTTAGCACCTACAATAAAACCAAGAAACACAACAGTATTCATGCAAAAGGAACATTTTTCTAAATTGGCATAAAGCTTATTCTCTCTTCAAAGTCCAAACAAATCATTCATATGTTTCACATGATTATCTAAACTCTTAGAATACACTAGAATATCATCAAAATAGACAACCACATACTTTCCAATAAAAGGGCGAAACATATGATTCATCAAACTCATGAAAGTACTAGGTGCATTAGTCAAGCCAAAAGGCATAACTAACCACTCATAAAACCCAAACTTAGTTTTGAAAGCACTTTTCCACTCATCATAGTTTCTTATGCAAAATTGATGGTACCCCACTTCTAAGATTAATTTTAGAAAATATACAAGCACCATGTAACTCATCAAGCATATCATCTAAACTAGAGATAGGGTAATGATATTTCACCTTGATTTTATTGATGGCTCTGCAATCAACACATATTCTCCATTTTCCATCTTTCTTAAGAACAAGTTTATTAATAGTTAAGAAAACATCTTTATATAAAAGTATATAAGATTCTTCATATTTTAAAGCTCTCTTGATCTTAATTTTTCCAAAAAATATAGTCTCTCTCTTTTCTTCATTTTTCCCATTCATTTTATTTTTCTCTCTCTCTCTGTTTCTTTTCTTTTGCTCTCAATTTGCATTCTTTCTCAATCCTCACTTGATCCTCATAAGCTTGAATGGGCATAAGAGGTTTCAGCACAAAAGTTTTACCATGGAAAGGAAAAGAATAGAAATTTTTGTATCCATCGTGCCTAACTTTTCTATCAAATTGTCATGGCCTACTAACCACAACATGTCCAGCATACATAGGTGCAACATCACATAAAATCTCATCATGATACTTGCTAGTAGAAAATGCAACCATCACTTGTTTGGTGACTTTCACCTCACCAAAATCATTAAGCCATTGCAATTTATATGGTATAGGATGTTTTAAAGTAGGAATTGTCAACAAGTGCTAGCAACATTAGTACAACTTCCACCATCTATGATCATGCTACAAACTTTTGAGACACATTGTATGAAAGATGTGCTCACGTTGCTCTTCTTCAAGATCTTACTTTGGTTGGATATTAAGAGCACGCCAAGCCACAAGGGCTTCACCAACCTCAGCATCCTAATCAACAGTGGAAGCATCTGCTAATGGAGGCACATCATCAAAATAATCACTTTCACTACTTTCACTAGCAACGTCAACATTCTCAAGCAAAATCATAGTTCTTTTGTTAGGGTATTAAAAAGCAATATGACCAAAACCTTGACATTTAAAGCACTTAACTTTATAAGGAGTAGAAGAAGAAGAGAGTTTAGAGTCATTTTTACACTTCATATTTGGAGTCGATAATTTAGGCTTACTTTCCTCCTTTGGCTTGATTTCTCCCTTGGATTTGAAGGAATTTTTGGACTCCTTCAAGCTTTTCTTCCAGGAATTGATCCAACACCAGTTTGGATCTTTGATTGCATTTCTACCATGATGGCCTTATATAACAACTCATCCATGTCAAAGAAATTTTTTAGCTTTGCAATGGAAGCAATTTCAGGGTGCAAACCATCAAGAAATCTTCTCATGGTAGCTTCCATGTCCTCCTCAATGTTGTCCCTAATCATGATGATCTCCATCTCTTGGTGGTACTGTTCAACACTCATGGATCCTTGCCTTAAACTTTACAGCCGCTTGAACAAGTCTCAATATATTGACTTGGAATAAAGCACTTTCTCATAATGGATTTCATTTCTTTCCATATGTGGATTGGTCTTCCAAGATTCCACCTTCTAACTATTTTAATTGATCCTACCAAATACTGGCATAATCACAAAATTCAATAGCAGCAAGTTTTATCTTTTTCTCTTCACTATATGTATGACACTCAAATAGGTGTTTTATTTTTCTCTCCTAATCTAAATACAATCCAAGATCATTTTTCCCTTGAAAAGAAGGGACTTTCAATTTTATATTGTCAAGAGCTTGTCTGCCTCTCCTAGTGTTGGGGCCTTCATCCTTGGATTGCACATCTTCATCTTCTTCATGGAACATCCTTCTAGGACCTTTGGAGTTTGATGTGGATTAGATGTCATCCAACTTAGCATTCAATCTTCAGAATTGATCTTGCACATCCTTCATAAAGACTTTGAGATCTTGTTCATACGATTCATCTTTTTGAGATATTTATGAACTGAAAAATGTTGGTGAAAAAAACAATATGGATCTCACCACTCAATCTCACTTGTATACACTCAACAGATACCAAACAACTCGTGTATCACTCAAAAGTTGGCTTTTTCTATAAAGCAAACACTCTTGCCGTTTGCCACTCAACTTGCTTTCTATAGTATCCTTATTCGAAACAAGACACAATCAAATAGAAGTAGTCAAACTAAGTAGGAACCAAGACTAGAATCCCAAAATAAAATTCTCAATGAAGCAAAAGGGAAGGGAAATAGGGTGTGAAAAATAAAGAAGAAGAAGTAAAGGAGACGAATATGCAAAGGGAAGGAGACTTGAAGGGAAAGGAGGGCTTAGCAACTCTAAAAACAAGAGAAAAAAAGGAAGTTACCACTAAGAGTATTAGGAAAGAAAAATGATGGGAAAGTGGAGAAACTCGGAAACCAAGAAAAGGACAAATAGTATAAGGAATGAATTAAGGTAGTGATTACCTCAAAGAAAGTCACAAACTTGAAGCTAAAGAAAGATGAATGAGGCAAGGAATAAAATATGAAACTAAAGGCAAAATAGGAAAGCAATTGTAATAAGAAAATGAAGCAAATACGAAACTAACCAAGTTCTAAGAAATACAAAATAGGAAAGTACTTGCAATTCAAGTTCAAGAAATAGGAAAGATGTTATCTTTACTTGATTGCAATTAGGAAAGTAGCAAACTTGGACTCCACTTCTCTAGAAATTGCAGCACAATTTGATCGTTTTTTTGTTTTTCTTTGCTTTTTTGTTATTTTTTCTTTTTTTGGACTTCTTCTTCTTCTTTTTGTCCAGATAATTTGAAGTTCACACGAATAAATATGGAAACAAAAAAAATGCCAAGTGATTTTCAGAAACTGGATGCTCTCAAATTTCAACTTTGTGTAACTTGCTTTATAAAGCTCGAATTGGAATGATTCCAAAATGAGGAGAAAGAAGAGATTCAAAACCTTAAGAAACACCTATTAATTAGCCAAAAACTCAAAAAAAAAGTGAACGAAACAATGGATGAAAAACAAACATAGAAGGAGAATGAAAATAAACAAGACAAGAGGATAGCAATTTAAAAACTAGCAACCAAAGCTCTGATACCAAATGATACGAGACCCAATAGGAACTTGTCCTAGAGAACCTTCAACAAGATGTAGCTATGCTTGGACTGGCTAGAATCAAACAACCACATGGAAGTACATGAAACAAAATTGAAATGATAGAAAACATAACACAAAGAGAAAGGGGGTTAGAGGAATGTTAGTCAATGGAAAGAACCCTAAGAGAACTTGTCTCTTAGAACCCTAGCCTTAAGACACCACAAAGGAAGACCGCGCTTTGATAAGTCAAGTATTCTCAAAGAATACAAAAAAAGCAAAAATTATCTGAATATTACTCAATATTATTTCTAAATCAATCTCCTCAAAGTACATAGAGGGTGCCTATTTATAGGAAAAACTTTCTAAATTAATGTCCTAAGGCAGAAACTAAATAAAAGGAAACAAATCAATCCCTAAAATAAAAGCAAACAAAATAAACTTAGAAAAGTTTTTTATTAGATGAATTTATTTCAAGGAAAACAAAAAGGAAACTAATTAAAACACGATCTGAGCATATTGGATTATGGAGCACGTCCTTCTCCTTATTTTTAAGTGGAACATGGTTGTCACATGATATTTTACGTGAGTTCTTCCAATTGGACTCAATGTGGGCCTTTAAAAACTTATGTTGGGCTTTAAGGAGTAAGACAATGCCTCTTGGACCTTTATGTAATGCAATGTGACTCAACAACATGGGCTCTATCTCTTAAAGGTATTGGATCAAACAATTCAATGCTTACTTCATTGCTTTGGCCCTAGCTCTTATCATTGGCTCTCTAAAATCTTGTGATGGATCTTTAGGAACATTATACTTGAATGTCGGGCCTTTGATATGGGAATTTTGTTCAGCCCCTTGCCTTGCAGATTCAGACCTCAAATTTGATCCAATTTCAGCTCCTAAGCCTCCTTTTGCCAGCTCATGTCCATGCAAGTCATGCCTCAAGCTTCCTTGAGGAGAATCACACCATATCTCTTCTTATCTTTTAGATGCCCATGGTTCTTCATTACCTAGAGTGGATGTTTCTACTTCTACCTTACAGGTAGCTATTTGTAAGACTCTTATACCTCAATGACAACCTATAGTAAATATTCCACCATCGACATTACCCATGGAACAGTAGAAGCAACAAGAGTAGCTAAAGCACACACTTTTATATTTCATTACTAACCTTTAGTTAAAGAACTTTTAGTCTCTATGCGTAAATCAGTTCAAGCTATATATATTGATTGGGACATATTACAGAAGGTCATTTTGGTGAATTACGTGAGTGAGATTATATCTTTTGACAGGTGGTAGAAGCTCTTTATTGTTTGAGATCTATTAATCAAAAGCTGGTCTTGAAGTGCATATGTACAATCAAGGTAGATGATAATAAGAAATTATTGGAGGATGAATCGATGGTCATGTTCTATCTCTAAGGCATGCAATATAGCTTTAACTACAACTAGTTCGAGGTTCACATTAGGCTCAATTCTAAAGAGCACAACCACACTTTATAGCCTAGATATAGCTTAATTAGGAATACCTGAAGGCCACTGTAGAAATTATTATAACAATATGACAATGGTGTGACCTTAATCCCTAACTTAGTCAAATGCATCAATTTTTCATTTTTTATCTATCTCATATGTCCATGAGTTACTCACCATTCTCTAGATGTTTCAAGTGACACTACATTTCTTACATTGTAGGTGTCTTCAAGTGGATACTTACTTAGGGCACACAATTATGTAGCTCGTTAGGGACTACCAACGTCAATCTAACTTCAAGGTGATTGTAAGTGGCTTGATTATCACACAATAGGCCAAGAGATTGGAGTGCTCAATAATGAGCATGAGTTAAAAGTATTTGGCACACCCACTCCTCTCACCATAGAGCATAGAGATCCTATGTGATGTGAACCCAATAGAGATGAACCCTAAAAAACTCTCAAGAATCGGATTATATGATCCCAAGAAACCTAAACATAAATCTGGTTTGATGGACCATGGCCCTTTGTCTAAAAAAGCAAGAACCTTGGTATAAAGAATCTACACCCAAGAAACAATGAAACCAGAAACTTAGACTATATTAAAGTCTAAACCC
>JANZXR010130438.1:0-35332 GCA_027575705.1 Erythroxylum echinodendron
TATTTAAATTGATATGATGCCATGTGGAGTAATTATAGTAATCGCACGTAGCGCTCCCTTACCATAGGATATGTACCAGAATGACCCACGGGTGTCCCGGTGCGTACCCTGCGGAAAGGAGGTGCTACACTAGTTTTGTAAAAGTTACGGTATCAGTCAATATATTTGAATACTGATCAATATACAATCAGTATTTTAAATACTGACAGTATAGGCCAGTTCCAAACGAAAAATATCGGTACTAACTGGTATCGACAGATGGTATTATTATATAATTATTTGGTACTATTTTTTGATCATTAAAGTATGTACTATTTAGTACCGACTAGTACTGTACAAAAACCAATACTTTGGTTTAGCCACACCACACTACCCAACCGTCTCACTAAGTAGTCACACCTCCTTGGCTCCTATCACTTGTCTCAACCATAAAATCGCAAGGGCCACACCACTTAGCATCGTCACCCAACCATTAATAACTAATAGGAATCTGCTCAGCAACGTTCACAGCACCACTCTACCATCAGCATACAACTTAGCTTCTGCAATCACACTGGCCAATCATTAATTATTCACGTCCTCAACTTTAATAGCCCAATACCAGTAGCAGCTAGCATCCCCTTGCTCCCAAAACTATAGTAGAACCTAAAAAACTGCAAGTGTTAAATGTTTCGTAAACTTTTCGTAAACTTCTTTAGCACGAACAAAATAAAACAAAGCAAGAACAAAATAATAAGAACACCAAAAATTTGGTCACATAGTTCGACACTCCTTGACTACATCTTCGGGGCCTTCACCTAGATTAAATCTTTCACTGAAATATAATAGGTTTATTCAAGGTTTTACTGAGCCTACACCACTCACCCTTGACACTATCTCTCTATCTAACTACCTGTGAAAGATTTTCACATCCGATAATACGACCAACTCGTGTTAACCTTGTCAGAGGATTTTTCTATCTACTGTCACCAAAAAAAATAAATAAAAATAACTAAAGTACTTAATCAACTAAGAACTGAAAGACAATATACTTGAGAAAAAATAAAGACTTCCCTATGTTTCAGCTTCTCGAAATAATCCTTCAATTGAAACGATCTATCCCAACTTCAACTACTTCAATTAAACCATATGGAAGTTTAGACAATAGATGGAGACCTACGGTGTTTTCTCACAAAAACATGGCACAACCCAGATGAAGACGTCTTGAAGAAACTAATAGTCTAAACCATTTCACCGTAGTAAACTTTAATTCATTTCATCGTGGCTCTCTTCATCGCAGCATCTATATCACCACACACGATATTCAGCTTTCATGTCTCCAACATGCACACCACCGCAGTCTTTATTATGTTGACCATTAACACACACCCATATCTACTCAATGCTGCACACACATCACTTACTCAATACCGCACACACATGGAACAATGATGAAGCCCACACACGTTGGAGATTTACTTCAACATTAATAAAAGACGGGCCAACCATATCTAGCTTCAGCTACACAACAAAAAGCACTCTACCAATTGCCAACAAACATACCTCAGCCTGGATGCCACAAACTTACATTCAAAATGGACTTCTATCGTAGATACCAGATATGCACAAATCTCTCACACAATCAGAGTCCCACTTAAATTCAAACATGCAACAACAAAAGTTCCACTACAACACCACTACTTCAACAGCACCCAGCCAACTACTCATATGTATAGCCATTATAATAGTTCCAATATCAACATGATAATTATATCCTATATGTCTAATTAAAATGCCAAAACTAAATAATATATATATATATATATATATATATATATAATATCCTAACAATCTCCTCATTTTTGGCATTTTTGTTGCAACTCTTGAACTCCACATAAAAAATCATAATTGGACATATAAAGATAAGATTTGCAATGCTCTCCCTTAATGTAATATTCAATTAAAATACAGACTTATCTAAACTGTTCTCCCCTTTTGAGACAATACACGCCAAAAAGTCGAAATCAAGAAGTGCCGGAAAAATGAAGAACTCGTTGCTTTAAATTACGAAGAGCATTAGCAGGTACTTGAATGATTCCTTTAATTTGTTCAATTTCAGCAAAAGGAGCTGCATGTGGGTTAATTGAAGTTGTCCCTATGGCATCCGAGGGACCCCAAGTGATGTATGACAAATCTGCAACCCGTGGTTGTCGAAAGATCCTAGGAGATATATTCATTAATGCCACCAACTCAAGCATGCTTGACTCAATCCTGGGAACTTCATTGGCATACAAAAATTGTGAGAACAAGCATGGAAAATATAATAGAGAATGGGGCTTACTCTCAATAGCTAGCATTGCTTCAATAAGGAGACGACCAAGGTTGAATCTCACGCCAGCGCCAATCGCATAAGTCAACTTGACCTATGCCAAGTAAACAATAACAACATGTGTGATAGGCATCCAATTAGTCACAACCAATTTAAACAGCATAAAGTATTTTTCAGTTAGCATAGATGATCAAAGAATAGAACTGGATGGCCATGCAATTAGTTTACCACTAGTTAAGACCGTAGCGATCAAGTCATCGCATATAGTCCACTCATCATCATAAAGCAAATCACTAATCAAGTTAGCAAAGCCTAGAAACAAATTTAAACGAGTAGCATCAAAATGAACTACCTGACCCCGCACATAGACAACTCCATAAGACACAACATCCATATTCAGAATATCATAAGTTAAGCTACAATAAAATTCCTTTACCAGTTCGGAGTCATAATGCTTCGATAGAAGTGAAGCTTGCAACAAAGTACATTTTGATAGTAAAGTATGCAATTCATGTTGTTGAAACTCATCCAAGTTGATTGGTCGATCAAAAACAAACCGAACATCCTTGATGGTAGTCTATTTCTGTTCTACTACGGAAGTGTAAAACTTGAATGAAATGACATCATCTACTTTCAATCGGACAAAACAACGATGGTGGGCGAATGGTTTTCCAACATCTCATCTTTGTTCATTTCAGAGGAGCCGTAGGAGGTGCAAGTGATGGAGCAGATGCTGTGGGAGTTGATTCGGAATCCGTATCAGATTCTTCAACCATAGATAAAATAACTTGTATCACATCATAAAGTGGATCTGCTTTATCCTGAACAGAGGTGGTGTCAGAGATGTCAATAGGTGCTACAGACAATGACCCTTCCCCACTTATTTTCTTCCCATGTGTCGAAATGAAAATCAATCTATTTGAGCGACGAGTTGGTGTTGCTAATTTTTTCTAACACTAAAGAGACTGATTTTCCCTTATTCTTTCCCATACTTTCCGAGAATAACAAACAACCCAATCAATCTCAACAAATCACCATAACACAGTATCGTGAAACCCAGTTAAAAGTTCATAGTAAAAAAAAATCCAGCTAAACTTCACAGTAAGAAAATACAGAAATAAGCAGAAATCTTCATCGAAAATTCACAGCAGTACTAACTTATAGATAACAACCAAGATCAATTTCAATTTCTTGGGTATCTCTAGTAAACCCAATTAAATTCTGCAAATAGTCTAAATTAGAACCAAAAGGAGGCAATTTTGTAAAATATGAGTCTTTAATAGAAAATCACAACATTCACAAAAATACCTTATCGATGGTTCAAACTCAATATCATGAGTATTCTCTAGAGCAATCCCAATCAAAACCCACTAAAATAACCAAAATTGAAACTTGAAGGAGTAGTATCATGAGATGAGGGTCCACTAAAAAGATAGCTTTAAGATGGGAAAAAAGCAGAAGATGAGTAAGTACAATCCACTATCTTCAATCTTCGTAAGAGAGACAAACCACAAGATGCATTTGTAAGTGTAGCAGAGGAGGAGACGAAGATACAGGAGAAGATACAAGAGCTGGCGGTAGAGGTTGATTCTGCGTTGTAATCTAATCAAATTCCCTTTAGCGCAAAACGTAGCGTAGCATTTTTTATCTTTTCTTTATCTTTTTTTAATTTTTGAAAAAAATAAACACACTAATAATGTAAAGCATAGATTCCCAAAGCTCCTCTGAGAAGTTCAAACCTTACTACATCAAGAGGTTTTGTGAAAATATCTGCGAACTGCTTTTCTGTAAATACATGTGATAGGATGATTGTTTTGTTTTCCATAAGCTCTCGGATGAAGTGATACTGAAGATCAATATGCTTTATTATTGAATGTTGAACTAGATTTTTGGATATTTCAATGGCACTTTTGTTATCACATAAGATGGTTAACACATTTTGGTCAATTCCATAATCTTCTAACATCTGCTTCATCCAAAGAAGTTGTGAGCAATATCTACCTGCAGTGATGTACTCTGCTTCAGCAGTTGATAGTGAGATTGAATTCTGCTTCTTGCTGTACTAAGAGATCAAATTGTTTCCTAGGAAGAAACAACCTCCTGAAGTGCTTTTTCGATCGTTTAAGTTTCCATCCCAATCCGCATCACTATATCTAGCTAGATAAGATGTTGAGTTAGATGAATACCACATCCTAAAATTAGATGTTCCACTTACATACTTGATGATCCTCTTTGCTATGTTAAAAGTGTTTCTTTTGTGTTGGCTTGATAGCTAGCATATATCCCAACACTAAAACAGATATCTGGCCTACTTGCAGTTAAGTATAATAAGCCTCTAATCATAATCAGATATAAACTATCATCAATACTTTTTCCATTCTCAACTTTGTTTAATTTTGTTGAAACATTTATGGGTGTTCTTGCATGTCTGGCATTCTTAAGATCGAAATTCTTGATTAAACTCTTGGAATATTTGATTTGTGATATAAAAATTCCATCCTTTGCTTGTTTAACTTGCAAACCCAAAAATAAATTCAGCTCGCCTACCATACTCATTTTAAATTCAGACGTCATTAGTTCAACAAATTCATCTACCATTATTGAATGTGTAGCACCAAACACAATATCATCAACATAGATATGAGCAATCACAAAATCATATTTGAAATTTTTAATAAACAAAGTTTTGTTGACGCTATCTTGTTTATAGCCTTACTTGATGAGAAATTGTGTAAGCCTTTCGTACCAAGCTCTTGGTGCTTGTTTGATACCATAAAAAGCTTTTTTTAGCTTAAAGACGTGATCTGCAAGAGTTGAGTTAATAAATCCTTTTGGTTGCTTGACATACACTTCTTTTTGAATAAATCCATTTAAAAATGCACTCTTTACATCCATCTGACAAAGCTTAAATTGCTTTACACATGCTATGCCCAATAATAGTCTGATAGATTCAAGTCGTGCCACCTGCGCAAAAGTTTCGTCAAAGTCGATACCTTCCACCTGAGAGTATCCCTGAGCTACTAGCCTTTCTTTATTTTTGGTAACGTTACCCTATTCATCTGTTTTATTCCGAAACACCCATTTTGTTTTAATTACATTAGTATCTGATGGTCTTGGCACTAATTCCCATACATAATTCCGTTCAAATTGAATCAATTCTTCTTATATAGCTGCTATCTAGAATTCATCTTATAGTGCTTCTTTAATGTTCTTTGGCTTGAACGAAGATGTGTAACATAAGTAGCCTGCAAGTTCTCGATAGTCAACCATTTTTTTTCTTTTATTTTTTGTCTTTCGCTAACATCTCCAATGACGTTTTATACTGGATGATATCTTTGGATTCGAGATGAAGAATCTCAGTTCAAATCATCTTTTAGTGTTTTAGGTGATTCATCATATGAAGTAATTGAAAGTTCTTCAGTTTGCGCAGTTACTTCCTCAGTAGCAACTAACTGCAGATCTGGGCAATTCTTCAATCTCATCTCGCTGCTTGTTTGGGCTGATTTGGATGGTTGATTATGTTGATTTTCTTCTGCCACTTGTCCATTCAATAAAGATACATCATCTATCACACATTTATAGACTCTTGCACTTTCTTTGTTCTTCGATTGTACAATCGTTAAGCTTTACTATGAGTTGAATAGCCAATGAAAATTCCTTCATCACTTTTGCTCTCGAATTTTCCAAGATGTTCCCAATCTCTAAGAATATAACACTTACTTCTGAAAATATGAAATTAACATACATCTGGTTTCTTTCCCTTCCAAAGTTCATACAAAGTTTTGTTCAAAAAGCTTCAAAGATACACTCTGTTACATATGTAACATGCTGTGTTAACCATTTTGACCCAAAATTGCATAGACACTTTACTTCCATTCAACATAGATCTGGCCATTTCTTGAAGTGTTCTATTTTTGTTTTCGGCAACTCTATTTTATTGTGGAGTTTTGAGTTCTGAAAAATTTTTGTATAATGCCTTTTTATGTGGCACTCTTAGCTGCTTTCCCATTTGACACGCACTACAAATTGATTTTCCTTCTTTATTCATTTTGGCTTAGACCCTTCACAGCCTTTAGTTTTGTCAATTTTCTGATAAGACCAAAATTTACATACCCAAGCCTTTGATTCCATAAATCAATGTCATTCTTATGAGTAATTGACTTACACGTAGTCATGACTTGCAACAAGTAGCAATTGTCGGCTGATTTCTTGCCGCTCACGATATATTCTCCTTGTTCGGTAAGTACCCTGTATTCATCACTTATAAATTTAACTAGCAAACCATCATCACAAAGTTGGATTATACTTATCAAATTTTCTTTTAATCCATCGACATGGAGCACATTCTTGAGAGAAGGCAAACCATCCACGCATATTGTTCTTCTACTGGTCACAGAAGCTTTCTTTCCATCTCCGAAAGTCACATGACCATCCATACAATTCTGATAATCAGTTAAGTAAGCCTTTTTCGCCGTCATATAGTGTGAACATCCACTCTCAAAATACCAACCATGTTGCAAAGTTGCCTTCATTGATGTACGAACTACAAGAGCTTGCAATTCACTTTTTTTAACCCAAGTAAATTTTGGTACTGATGGTTGATGCTGAAATTTTTGTGAAGGATGTATAATTTTTTAGCTTTTTCTTCTTTGAAATAGAATCTGTAGTAACTGATAACATCTTGGCCTTATATGCCCTATGACTCCACAAAAATGACTTGTGGGTATAAATCTTCGATTCTATTTAGATGCTTCTACCTCTTGGGCTGATTTGGACATATTGATTTTTTCTTCATTCACTTTCGAGCACTCACCTTTATAGCCTATTCCTTCGGAATTCTCTTTAACCTTACTAGTTTCTATCAACTTATCTAGTTTTTTCGTGCTTCCATTCAACATTCTGAATCCATTTTTAGTACTTATCAATTTCATTCTAGCTTTAACAAGCTCATCTGACGTCAACATCAACTTCTTTTCTAACTCTTGTATAGTGTTCTTCATGGAAAGATTCTCTTCCTTCAATTTTTCATTCTTTCTACATATTTTCACCCATTTTTCGTACACAGCTTTGTAATCCTCATAAATATTCCCTTTTTTATCATCCAGGACACTTCTGTTGCTATTATAATTTGATATTGGATCTTGAGCTAGATTGTTTTCAAAATTTTCCGATTTTCTCCTTTTTTCGACTTTAGTTACTTCATTCTCAGTTGACGTTAAGCAAGTAACTAAACTTTTATTGTATAGGGCAACTAACGTAGAACCATTAGTGATTTCTTCTTCACTGCCATATTCACTATTGGAATCATTTTCACTCCAAGTGCTCGTGAAGGGTTTTCTTTTTTTCTTTTTCAAAGTATTAGCACATTTGGCTTGAATGTGTCCAAAACCTTGACATTCATGATATTGGATTCTTCTTGCCTTCTACTCACCTTTTTATGTCTTGACTTATTATCTTGAATTGTTACTCGACGAACTTCCACCATATTGTCTAAAGTTAGGTTTGTCCTTCTTCATTCTTTTTAGCCATTTATCAAAATTTCGTGTGAGTAGTACCAAGTCTTTGTTTTCATTTGATTCATCTTCCACATCATTCACACTTTTTCCAGTTTCCACCTGTAGTGCCAATCCTTTGCTTCTTTCTTGCTTACCTCTTAAAAGATTCATCTCGAAGTTTGTAAAAATTCCAATAACTTTTTCCAATAACAGATTATCAATGTCGTGGGCCTCTTATAATGCTGCAATTTTTGGAATAAATCTTGGACGTAGCAATATCAACGTTTTCTTGACTAATTTCACATTGGAGTATTTCTTCCCCAGTTGATGAGTCTGATTTACTATATCTGGCAATTTTTTGTGAAATTCTTCAATAGTCTCATTCTCATCCATCTTCAACTCTTCAAACCGCACAGCTAATATTTGTAGTTTCGACACTATCACGAATTTTTACCCTTCTTGAACAGTTTGCAAAGCATCCCACACTTCTTTTGCCGATTCACAGGCTGAAATCATTGAGAAGCGTCCCTTATCAACAGCATTGAATATAGCATGCATTGCTTGTGAATTTCTGAGTGCACTTTCTTCTTCGACTCTTATCCATTCAGATGGATCTTTCTGAACTGCCTCTCCTTTATCATCAATGATCATCGGATGCGTCCAACCGTGTACTACCGAATGCCAAGCTTTTGTGTCCTGATTTTGGATAAAGACATTTATCTGTGATTTCCATAAAGGATAGCTAGATCCATCCAATAGTGGTGGTCTGGTGATTCATGCACCTTCTCTTGTAACCATGTTCACAAAACTAGGATCTGCACTAACTTGCTACCAAGTTCTGAATCGGTGACCAAAGCTTTGATACCAATTGAAAAATCGAAAGTGTTAAATGGTTTGCAAACTTTTCGTATAATTCTTTGGCACAAACAAAATAAAACCAAGAAAGAAAAAAATAATAAGAACACCAAAAATTTGGTAATGTAGTTCAGCACTCCTTGCTTACATCTGCGGGGCCCTCACCTAGATTAAATCTTTCACTGAAATACAATAGGTTTACTCAAGGCTTTACTAAGCCTACACCACTCACCCTTGACACTATCTCTCGATCTCATTACTCATGAAAGATTTTCACACCCAATAACACAACCGACTCATGTTAACCTCGTCAGAGGATTTTTCTAATTGCTTTCACTAAAAAACAATCAATAGAAATAACTCAAGTACTTAATCAACTAAGAACTGAAAGACAATATGCTTGAGACAAAATAAAGACTTCCCTATGTTTCAGCTTCTCAAAATAATCCTTCAATTGAAATGATCCATCCTAACTTCAACTACTTTAATTAAACCATATGGAAGTCTAGATAATGGATGAAGACCCACGGTGTTTTGTCACAAAAACATGGCACAACCCAGATGAAGATGTCTTAAAGAAACTAATAGGCTAAACCACTTTACCGTAGTAAACTTTAAGTCACTTCACCATGGCTCTCTTCACCGCAACATCTATATCACCACATACGATATTCAGCTTTATTATGTTGACCATTAACACACCCATATCCACGCAATGTTGCGCACACACCACTTACTCAATACCGCACACACATGGAATAATGATGAAGCCCACACAGGATGGAGATTTACTTCAACAATAATAGGAGACGAGCCAACCGTATCTAGCTTCAGCTTGGACGCCGCAAACTTACATTTAAAATAGACTTCTACTATAGATACCAGATATACACAAATCTCTCACACAATCAGAGTCCCATTAAAATTCAAACATGCAACAACGAGAGTTCCACTACAACATCACTACTTTAACAACACCCATCCAATTACTCGTGTGTACAACCATTATAATAATTCCAATATCAACATGATAATTATATCCTATATGTATAATTAAAATGTCAAAACTAAATATATATATAAGACTAATTCTATTCACCCACGAAGAATTGATCAAACCCAATTCTATATTTTTTTTGTAACAATTAGAGAAAGAGAATTCTTCATTGACGTGTACTTCTCTTTATTACATTTTTTTAATTGAAGAAATTTAGGAATTTCTATGAGGTTAAGACGATAGTTCCACAGGTGCCTATAAATAGGACCTAAGTAAAAGAAGAGTAACACACTAAGTTCTCTATCTCTTTTTTCCAACTTCTCATAAAACTCTATTTCTTTTCTTCAGTAGATGTTAGTATAGTTTCTCTTCACTAGATGTAAGTAGTAGCTATGGCCTTCTCTTGTCAACTTTCTTTATCTTGGTTAAAGGGAGTTGAAGCTCTCAGAACTTTATCGGTTGGTGTATAATTGAGTTTTATTGCAAAGTATTTTATCTATGCATATACTGAATTATTCTTTTATGCTTTTGTTTTTATGATTATATTGATTGATCTCTGGCGTGAGCAATTAGTTCGTTGATTGAAATAATCATTTGCTAGATTAAATATTGAATATGTAAAAGTGTAGTTCCTTTAATCTTTAAAGCAATTAAGAGTTTCTAATTTATTGCATCAGAAATTGTTTAACTTTTAAGAAGAGCAGTCAACTAGAATAAATGCAATGAAGGATATCATGTTATCTGGTTTAAATTCTTTTCTTAAAATTATTTTTGATTTAATTTTAGATTGTTTCTAAAGTTGTTAAATAATAAGGATTAATTGAATTATGTATTTTTAATTAACTAATCCTAAGGAAAGATAAGTACCTAATACTACAATAAATATATAATTGATCAAATAATATGTTTCTGATAGTAGTTCCAATAGTAGAAGTGACTATAAACTGAGGTTTGTTTCCCTAATAATTCTCTTCTTTATTATTTGCAAAATTTACTTTATTTTTATCAAAAAATTTTGTTTTTTTTATAACCCTCATTTTGGTAAATATTTCTTATGTAATAATCTAGAAACTAGAATTACTCGTGGGAATGATCCCTACTTTCCTATACTATGTTTATTTTTATTGCAAGAATTTAGGATATAATTTGGGTGCAGACAATAAAAACACCACCAACTCTCTAACATTTATGTCAAATGAAACATTAGTTTCTTCTACATAATTTAAACCAAATATAATGACAACATTAACAGTGAATATAGAAAAGACTGAGAGAGTTGACAACAGTGTATAGTGGCAGTTATTAGCTGATAATAATAAACATATGACTCCCAAAAATAGTTAGGAGGGTAGACTAAGAGAGTTATGATGATGAGAAACAAGCTTGCTTTGTGAGACTAACTGGTGAAGAAACGAATGACGAGAGTTATTAAGAATTTTTAAATTAAATCTTTAATCCTTTTTAAATTTTTATTTTATTCTCAGCATTGACTAGTATTTTCAGTAATGGTCAGTACTTTAACTTGATATGATAATTGAATCTTGACTACTACTTTTTTATTAGAACGACACATATCAATTGGAATTAACTAAAATGATATAGTACTTATAATTTTAGTGTAAACTATAATTGTATAAGAGAATTTATAACAAATAAATGAGGTCTGACTAATATTTACAATATTAACAGATCCTATTATGAAATCACTCAAGTATGATATTATCTAAAATTATGAGATTTGTTTGAAGTTAATCAACTTTAAGAAAGATATTTAAAATAAATTTAGTTGGTGTAAGATAAGTTAAATAAAATCATATCCATATTCTATACCAATCAAATTAAATCATGTCCATATTCTAATTACAAATTCGTAGTCTAAAACATAAATTTAGAATTTACTAGAATTATATTAAATATTTAATAATTTAAGCATATTTATTAGAATTTCATTACGTAAGGTAGAAATACAATAGTTGGAAGAAGTATGTAAAAAGACAATTAAAAATAGTTGAGAAAAAATACTCGAAAGATTCAATGTTTAAGTGAATAACTAATTTGTTTACAGCCTATACAAATTAAGAAGGAACTCTTCACCTATTTTGTATTAAATCAAAATCACAAATTAGTAAGAATTACAAATTCTCTATAAACAATGTTTGTATATTGCATTGTTATGTTTTGATTGTATAAAGTGGGATCTATATAGAGCTATGGATATATAAAAAAAGGAAAAAATAATAAAATTTATTATACAACATTCTACACAATATTAAATCATTATTATGCAATCATCTTGTTTAGACAATAAATGTTATAGATGACTAACGTCCCCTACCCCTCTTCCCTCAAACTTAAAATGGTAAGTTGGAAGCCAAATTGAGTTTATGAACTAGTTTATTGAACCGCGTTGGTAACTGGGCCTTGGTAAAGATATCATTTATCTGATTATAAAAAGTTATGGAGATGAGTGAATTGGCTCCGTATTGAAGATAATGATGAATAAAATGACATTCGTTCTTAATATGTTTGTACACTAATGAAATACGCCATTGTGAGAAATTTGCACTATGATTAGCACAATGAATAGCAGTAGCTAATGAATGTTCAATTCTTGTATCTTATAGTTACTAGCCTAATTAAAAGAGTTCAAAATTATTGTCAGCAATGGCTCGATAGTCAACCTCAATTATAACTATTTATTTTTGCTTCTTCATGAGATTAGAGAATCACCAAAAAAGAAACAAAACCCAATTGATTAGGATCTCCAACCCAATCAGTATCAGAGTATACATAGAGTTCTAAAGAGGAGGATGATGGGAGGTAAAGACCATGAAATAATATATCTTTAATATATCATAAAATACGAAGTACTATAATATAATGAGTGGTTTGAGGAGATGTCATAAATTGACTCACATTATGAACTACATATGCTATGTTAGGATAAGTAATTATAAGGTATACTAAGCTCCTCACAAATTTTCGATACAATGTAGAATCATCTAGAGTTTGGTTATCTATTGGTATAAGATGAACATCATTCTTGGCAGTATGGAAGCAATTTTATAATCACTTATACCTACGAGAGATAAAAGGTCGATAACATACTTTTTTTGAGAGAGATAGTAGCCCGAATTATTATAAACAACTTCCAATATAAGGAAATAAGCTAAATGTTCTAGATTTTTCATCTCAAAGTATTGGATAAGGTATTGTTTCAATTTTGTAACACTATTAAAATCATTATTAGTAATGATCATATCATCTAAATAGAGTAATGAAAGAAAATAACCTCCATCTGTGTGTCAAATAAATAAGGCATTATCATATGGACTACAATTTAATGAATAATAGAGATAAATTTTGTAAGCTAGGCTCGTAAAACTTGTTTGAGGTTGGATAGAGATTTTTTTAGATGACAAATAATATTTATAGGATGATTATAGCCTAGAGGTGGTTGCATATACATATCTTTTAGGATCACCATTAAGAAAGGCATTTTTGACATCCATTTGCATTAGTTTCCATTTTTTAATAGTAGCAACATTTATGAGATTATAAATTGAAGTGAGACGGGCCACAGAAGCAAAGGTTTCCTCATAGTTAATACCATACTCCTGAGTTAACAACTTAGTAACAATTCAAGCTTTATAATGTTTTATAGTTCCATCCTCTTCGGTCTTGATTTTAAAAAATATTTGCAGGCCATTAAAGTGTTGCCTGGGGGAAATGGGACTAGATCCCACGTCTGGGTTTTCTTTAAAGCTTGCAACTCTTCTTTCATAGCTTATTTCCACAAAGGATTAGCATTAGCTTCCATATAGCTATTGGATTCGTAAAGGAAGGTGATGGTTCAGTTAACAAAATGATGTTTAAGATGAAGGAGACTTACAATATAAGATTCTAAGTGAGTCAAAAGTTTAGTGATTCTATCATATCACAATGATTAGACTAGTTAACTTGGACCCTCTGATGGAGTTGGAAACTCAGGTAAGATAAGTGTTATTTATTCTTCATGACCTATAAGTGGAGGAGACTTCCACAATATTGGTAAGTTAATAGAATTACGGAACAAATTTACAACGGGATCAATGAAGAAAGAAGTAGAGGTTGAGACTTGGAAGGAAGAATATTTTATGTTTCTAGATATGTATAGAGATTCGGAGATGTCTAGAGATGGGATCCTAACATCTATACCCCTTATGTTTAATGTCATACCATAGAAAACGACATAAATAAGCTTGAGGTTCTAATTTAGAATGCTCATGTGGATGAAGAAACATAAAATAAATAGAACCAAAAACTTTAAAGAGAATATAATTAGGAATATTATTAAAAATAAATTCACAAGGTGATTGATTACCTATAATTGCAGCTGGGACATAATTGATAGTTTAAACAACTAGTGAGAGCTACTTCGCCCTCAAAAAATGCTCAGGACAATAGGAAGTAAAAAGTAAGACTCGAATTGTGTCAAGAATATGTTTGTGTTTCCTTTTAGCTCTCTCATTTTGTTATGATGTGCCTAGAAAAGATAGATAAAGTACAGTACCTTGCTGTAACAAGAGAGTAAAAGATGAGTTCTCCTTATATTCCAAACTTTATTTGTTTTAGAAAATTAAGTATTGATCATTCGGAAAAACTAAGTATATATGTAACACACCACTACTATAGGACATATACCTGAAATTCTTGAGAATATCCGAGCATATACCCTACGGGAATGACATGTTAGATTAGTCACATTCACTTAATATGGCATCATACAGATCAGAAGTAATAATAAAAACAACTTATCTCATTTCATTAACAAAACATATTTTACACTATTATTTCATTACAAATTGTTCATATATTTACATTAAAGAAACCATCTGTGATCACACTGTTTTAAGCAAAAGATTCTAAATGAAATGAAAACTATACAAAGTATTCTATCTAAAATCCTCAGATGACAGCTGACCAGAACTTTGAGCCATATCTTGATCCAAAGTGGACAATACTAAACTTCAGTTAGCTTACTCTACTAGCAAGGTCTCCTCTCAGTACCTAAAAATCAACGTTGCAATTTTGATGAGTTTTGCAAACTTTGTGAGTGAACCATCTTCAATGTGTTCACTTAAAATAGAAAATATATATATCAATGAATAACATTTAGCTCAATCAAAGTAACGCTTCATTCATAGCTATAACTTATATTCTACAATTTGCATCATAATAAAAAAAGCATCTAAAAATACAATCACTTTTTAAATTATTCCAAAAGTACATTCTGAATGTAAGAATATCATGTAATAATTTCAGAACATAACACTGATTTATCATAATTCTTCATATCACCATAAAATTCATAAGCATTTCTCAATATCAACACAACATAGTTCATCATTCATTTGCAATCAATATCATGAGCACATTTAAAGATACAAATGCAAAAGCAAATAAGACTCATTCCATTTTAAATTTTTTGTGACCGAGTGCCTACTTCACTGTCCCATATCTTTTTTGGATACGGAGCTCATTAATCATTGAGCTTGAGGCTCTGATGCACATAACTAAGCATAAAGCTCTTTTCACGTTGGCTACACTGGTCACAAGTCTTTTATGTGAACATGCATCATATAATAGAGTATCATAGTTCACATAATATATCATCAATCACTTTCAGTCAATGAGCACATTCAATTTTCACAGTTCATCATATCTAATATGGCATTTAATAAATAGTTGAGAATTCAATTTCCTTATTCACATTCAAATCACAAACACTCCCAATATAGTCCCAAATATCAAACTCCTCGAACAATCAATTGTCTAGAATTACTAATATCATAATTATATTAATATCAATTTAATATAGAGGAATTAAGTTTAATCAACATAATTTGAACAGAATATATTACCAATCAAAATCTCACATCTAGGTTACCCACTATACATATAATTCAACCAGAAGCATAAATATTTAAGTTTACACTCCAGTTGGCTTTTGCCTCGACGTGTCGGCAATGTCTGGATAGTTTCGATCGATATGTGCCTCTAAATTAAACAATACAGACATGTACAAATTACTAATTGATTAATAAAATGAATGCTCAAAGTTACACATAAAAATGTATTGTTTAATGCATGCTCAATTGATTATTCTGGGTATAAAATCTTATTCACAAATCATACTTATACATTCATTATGGTTTGTACATCATTTAGTTTGCAATTAGGTTTATGCCTTAATATACTTGATCACTTTCAATTCATCACTCACACATTTATCACTCTTTTTTGTAGGATTATACACTCACACAATTTCCTAGTTCTCACTCAGTCATTCCCAATTCATCACTTACATACCTTGAATCACATTACATTCATGAGAACATCTTTATAACATTATCAATTCAGATTTTACAATTATCCTTGAACATTTTTCATGATCAAAAAGCTCCTTATAAAACACACACAATTGGTACTTTACATATCAAAATTTTAGCATGCTCAATCTATATATTCACCAAAATTTTTCCAGCAATATATACTTATACATTCACACAATTCTCATTCATAAATACCCTATGTTCTTCATTACCCATTCATTCATACCTTATACACCTTATTCATGTCCTAAGGATCATATTTGCATTAAAAGAATTCATTTATTCCTTTAACAAATTAAATTTCCAGATTTGAACTCAACACATCAAAACAGCCCCTTATGACTTCAATTAACTACATAAACTTATCAAAACATCTTCTGGTCAAACTATTTCATAAAAGCATTAATAAGACATCAATAACCATTTTTCATGTTTTATGCTTTGACTAATTCGAGCTATAAAGTCCCCAAAAATTAGGAAATGATATAATGTTCTTGCTCAGGGGTCTCTCACAGGCAATATTACAAAAAACAAGCATAACTTAAGCCCTAGTCACTATTTAATTAAGAAACTTTCACAAGACTTGATCTAATACCTAGATCTACAACTTTTAGTCTTTGAGTTTCTTCAAATTTATGCCCTAAAGATATGTAAAATAGGTTAAAAGATACAACTCTAATTTTCCAGATATTTGCTCAAGATAGATTTTTGGGTCAATTTGCATGCGCTTTTGGCATAGAAAATGATGTATTTAGGCTATACATCCTTCCAAAAAAATGTGCATATATGTCTTAAGTTTCTAATGACATTAAGTTTATGAAGTTTGGTTTAGTATTCTGTGTGTTATATTCCAAATAATACAAACTGTTCTCACATTACAACAACACCCAATACTCAACTTCAAGCCAAATTTAGAAACCCTTATAAAGAGAATTCAAATTCAATTCCTTCTTGAAAATTGTATCATATGTCTCTAGTTTAATATAAATAAAAATCATTCCATTTGGTTATCGACAAATAAAGATATGGCCAAAATACAGATACATTAGTGAAAACGCTACAGCTAATATATTCCAGTACACTTTAATAATTAACATCATATGTAATTCATCCTAGTTCATCATCATCAATTCTCTATCATAACATGCTATAAACAATAATCATTTACTTAAATGTTTAACTCAAATTATAGCTCAAAACATCAAGCCAATCCAATACTCCAAGCAAGAAAAAACATCACAGATTCAAGGTAAAATGTAGATGGATTTTGGCTATGTTTAGTAAGGCGACTTCAAGCTGATCTTTTACTTTAACTTTGTGAGGCTAAAACATGAATTATTTGTTCAACAATTAGGAATAACTATAAGCAAGTTCATGGGGGTGAAAGAAGAGAGTTTCGGTGATGTGAGTGAGAGAAGAAAGAACAAGAAATTAGTTGAACCAAGTTTGCCTCAGCTAAATGTTACACCTAAGGTGTTAGGTGTCATCTAATGAAATGGCCACATGTCTAAAGGCATGTTCAACATTTATCAAGTATAGGTGCTGCCATATGTTATCATTAAAGTTAGGTCACATGTCATCTAAGGAAAGCAGCCATTTTCCCATTAATCAGTGTCATTTGTCATCAACTTACTAGTCCATTTGTCCCATAATGATTAATGCCAAATGTCATGCAATTATAGGCTTAATCATTCTAATTTTTATGTATCAATTTATCTTGTCACCTTGCATCTTTCCTAGACTAAATATACATTGTAATCCCTCAATTTTCTAATTATATCAATTAATTTCAAATTTACTACTTGTAATCAATCATATTAAAGTTCAAGGCATAAACATGTTACAATTCGCATAATGAACATTTTAAACTTTTCATACCCCGAAATAAATCAATTGAGTGCATATGCATCTTTGTAATGTATTTTAGTTCTTATTTCATATGTGTATATGCTAATGATATGCCTGTGAATGAAATGCAAATTCATGAATTCCAATGACAACTAATGCTCTAGCCCTCAATATGGAAATCGGGTTATTACAGTTCTCCCCTCTTTAAGAAATTTTATCCTCGAAATTCTTACTTGATTGATTAAATAGGTGGGGGTATTGCTTTTTCATATTCTCTTCAGTTTTCCAAGTGGCTTATTCTCTTGAATGATTCTTCCAAAGAACTTTGACCAATGGGATCACTCAGTTTCTCAACCATTTGGTGTGACAACCAAAAATCTAGTTTGATTCCTCAACATAACACAGGTTAGTTGCAACTTCAACTTCCTGTGTAGGTAAGATATGGGTTGGATCTGATCGGTATCTTCTAAGCGTACTCACATGAAACACATTCTGAATCTAAGCTATTTCTTCTGGTAATTCTAGTCTGTAAGCCAATGGTCCAATTCTCTCAGTAATTCTAGTCTGTAAGTCAATGGTTCAAATTCTCTCAGTAATCTCATAAGAACCAACGTATCTAGGGATAACTTACCCTTTTTACTAAATCTCAACACTCCACGCTAAGGTGACACTTTCAGAAACACTTTATCACCCACTGGATATTCCATATCCCTCCAATGCTGATCGATATAACTCTTTTGTCTACTTTGAGCTGCCTTAATTAGGTTACGAATCAATTTCACTTTATCCACAGTATCCTGAATCAATTTTGTACCTTCAATGATTCTTAAGCCCTCTTCATCCTAATACAATGGTGACATAAGGAGCCATACCGATACTACTATGATAATGATTATTATATGCAAATTTGATAAGTGCTACATATTGGTCCCATGCTCCTTGGAACTCCAAAACACAAGCTCTGAGTATATCCTCAACAGTCTTAATAGTCCTTTCACTTTGTCCATCTGTTTGAGAATGAAATGTTGTACTAAAATTCAACTTCGTACCCATGGCTGACTGTAAATTTCCCTAGAATCTAGAAGTGAATATGGGATCTTGATCAGACATAATAGATAGTAGGAAGCCATGTAATCTTACAATCTCATTTATATACCTCCAAGCTAATTGATCTAGTGAATTATTCTCCTTTACAGGTAAGAAATAGCCCGCTTTCGTCAAGCTATTAACAATGACCCAAATAGTATGATGTTGTCGATCTTAGGCAATCCCATAATAAAATCTACAGTACTTCTCTCCCATTTCCAGTCCGGAATTGGTAATTATTGTAACTTCCCAACTGGAGCTTGATACTCAACCTTAATCTGCTGATAACTCAAATATTTGACAACATACTCCGACACTTGCTTCTTCATCCCTGGCCATCATAATTGTTTTCTTAGCGTCCTATACATCTTGGTAGTACTATGGTGCATAAAATAAGTTGCCATATGTGCTTTTTCTAGAATATGTCTTCTCAAATCATCAACATTAGGTACACACAATCTATGCTTCAACTATAATGTCTCATCTCTTAACTCAAACTCAGAACTCAAATCCTGTTTCAACTTCCTAATAAGCTTCAATAATTCTGGATCTTTACTCTGAGCCTTTCTGATTCTCTCATATAATATTAGCCTAAGCTTTAGTGTAACTACTAATGCTTCATTTTTCCCCAAATTAACATTCAATTCCCTCAATTGTACTAGGTTTGGTAGCCTTGAGGCCTGTATCTGTGTCACATTGCTATTATATTTTCTACTCAATGCATTAGCTACCACATTAGCTTTGATAGGATGATACTCAATTGTACAATCATAATCTTTCAAAAATTCTATCAATCTCCTCTATCTCATATTCAACTCCTTGTGACTTAACAAATATTTTAAACTTTTATGATCAGTAAATACCTGAAAAGTTTCGCCATACAGGTACTGTTTCCAAATCTTCAAAGCAAATACCATAGCAACAAGCTTTAGATCATGTATCGAGTAATTAAACTCGTGAGACCTCAACTGTCTCGATGCATATGCTATTACCCTGCCATACTGCATCAGTACACATCTTAAACCCTGGTATGAAACATCACTATAGACAACATATCCTCCAGATCTAGATGGAATAACTAACACCAGTGCTATAGTTAATCGATGCTTTAGCTCCTCAAAACCCCTCTAACAATCATCATTTCATCTAAAAGGCATATTTTTCCTCAGAAATTTTGTTAAAGGGGCTGAGATCAATGAAAGCCCCTCGATAAACCTCCTGTAATATCCTGCTCAACTTTTTTTGGGTCCACTTGTATGCCTTGTCCAAACATTATGTGACCCAAGAACACTACTTGATCTAGCCAGAATTCACACTTACTAAATTTGGAATATAATTGCTTCTCACTCATTATTTGTAACACTAGCCTTAAATGCTCAAAATGTTCCTCACTGCTCTTCGAGTACACTAAAATATCATTAATGAATAAAATTATGAAATGATCTAAATAAGGTTGAAATACCTTGTTCATTAATGCCATAAAAGCCGTATTAGTCAATCCAAATGGCATCACCAAAAACTTAAATTGCCTATATCTTATTCTAAATGCACTCTTTGGTACATCAACCTCAGCTATTTTCAACTGATAATATCCCGATCTCAAATCTAACTTTGTGAACACCTGAGCTTCCTATAACTGATCAAGCAAATCATCAATCCTCAATAATGGGTACTCATTCTTAACTGTTACTCGATTCAATTGTCGATAATCAATACACAATCTCATAATTCCATCCTTCTTCATTATAAACAATACTGGAGCTCCCCAAAGTGACACACTGGGTCTAATAAAACCCTTACCTAACAACTCTTGTAACTGGGCCTTGAGCTCCTTAAGTTCCACAGGTTCCATCCTATACGGAGGAATTGATATAGGAGCAGTATATAGAACAAGAACAATGGTAAACTACGTCTCCCTTTCTGGGGGTAAACTTGGTAGTTTAGCAGAAAACATATCTAAAAAAATCCCAAGCAATAGGAAATTCATGAATGATTAGTTCATTCCGAGTATTAACTACATGGGTCAAATAAACCTCACATCCACCTCAGATCAATCTCAAAGCACTCATGAATGAAATTAGTCAGGTTGGCACTACCTGAAAAATCCTCGAAACACCTCTCTTAGTTGATTAGGGGATTCGAGAACTACTTTCTTAGTATAACATTTCATCACTACCCTATGAGCAGTGAGCTAATCCATGCCTAAAATGAGGCCTATCTCTCTCAACTGTAATACAATCAAATCAACTTCTAACTCTGCCTAATCAATTTAAACTATGCACCTTTTACATACCTCACCAATCACTGTCATGCTATGTACGGGAGTACTCACCTCTAATCCATATTTCAATATCTCTCTCTCTCACAATATAGTCTAGATGTCAGATGCGTAGTGATGAGTGAATTTGTAGACCTAGGGTCTAACAATGCAAATGCCTCAAATTGAAAGAGATGTAACACACATGCAATGACAACTGGGGAGTCCTGAGCCTCTTATCTGATGATAGCAAAAATTTTGGGCTAGACTGTGACTAACACTAGGACCTGTGGAACTAGTTCTACCACTACCTCTGCCTCTCTGTCTCGTTCCACTGGCTCTACTTTGCTGGACAGTCGTCTCAGTCATTGAGCCCCTTCTCACTCCAAAATGGGCTCCAAAAATTGCAGGACAGTCCTTAAACTAATGCTCATGAGAGCAACAATGTAAACAAGCTCCCGTTAACCTCCAACAGTCCCCACTATGTTTTTTTTCCACACAACTGGGCATCTGTGATGGTTGCTTGCTATTTATCTGCCTTCAAACAACTGACCTCTACCAGAATAGCCAAAGCCACCTCTTGGCCTAAACCTTGACTATCTTGATCTCTGTTGTGACCACGGTTGTCTACTTGGCGTTTACTAAATCTTCTACTATATTCAGCTTGAAATTCTCCATATCTCTTCAATCTGGGCTCCTGTCTATACTCTTCTTGCCCATCCTTTAGTAACTGCTCAATTCAAATTGATTCAGCTCTTAGTTCAACAAAACTACTCAGGTTGGTAATGGCCAACCTCGTTCTGATTTCCATATTCGGCCCATCCTCGAATCGTTTGCACTTGTCTTCCTTCGTCGGTATAAAGGTTATAACATAACCCATCAACTCATTAAACCGCACTTTATACTCAGCTACTGTGGAGTTCCCTTGTTTCAGATCGATGAACTCCTTCATTTTTTGGTCCAGGTAGATTTTTGGCAGACACTTCTCCTTGAAAACTTTCAGAAAGTCTTTCCACTTCAGTCTACACGGTCTGGCGGAACTGCCAGGAACAATCTTCCACCACTGATATATTGGACCTTACAATAGTGAGACTACATAATTAAATCTTTCATCGAATTCGCAGTCCATCTGATCAAGCACCCGATCAGTTCTTTCCAACCAACCTTCTGCCTCTACGGGGTTTATACTTCCATATAATTCTATAGCTCTATGCTTTCGGAGCTTATCATACCTTATCTCCCTTCTCTCAGGAACTCTCAGAGGCATCTGTTCTGACTGAGGTATCGGACACTCTCTATTGGCTCCTATGGACTCAAAATTAGCTGACTCTATGACTTGATCTCCTATGGCAGATGACCTATATCAAATAATACTTATGATCACTATACGAATTTCTCACCATATATCATGTCTTGGTACTGCTATCGCCTATAACCAAATTCAAAAAGAAACCTACTTTTGTTAATACAAATTAATGTAATAGTGGAAAGTGGGTATCGTTCCCATAAGAAATTTAAATAGTAAAGAGTTTACGAGTTCAAACTAAAATAAAGTAATGAAGGGGGTGTTTTCAATTCACATAAAATTAAGAATGTAGAAATAACAAAAATCAAAAATTGACAAAAGTAATTATATCTGAAAATTAATAAACAAACCTTAGTTTCGGGTTACCGATGTTATCACGCTAATAAGGATCCTTGATATAAAAATCAATTCATCAATAAACATTCATTGGGGGATGTTTTCTCGTAAGTGTAAATGAATAGAAACATATATTCTACACATTCTTATCAACCAATAACCTAGATACTATCGTAAGCTCAATTGATTGATAGCATTAAGAATTAAGAAATCAATGAACAAGATAATACATGTACGACATGCAATTAATCTAGCTGAATGTCTTCTTAGAATTTCCCACTCTAACGTAAAGAAGGTAATCCTTATCGCTACTTGTGATTAACAAAACTAAACATCATATTTCATTAATCTAGCTATTGAACCAATCAATCCCTAGTTGCGTACCTAGAAATCAATCAATTCAATTGTATAAAGTAATTCAGAAGACACTCAATGTTCATCAACAAAACAAACTTTATTGAAACATCTCACACATAATAGATGATAACACAGTTCCCCTTAACCAAGAAAAGAGTTTTAGTTACTCATAACGGAAATAGAAATCAACAAAGAAATAACCAAACGTAAAGTCTCCATTCTTGGTCTTTCCTAGAATATTCAAAAACTCCTAGAGAAATACTGCAGAAAATGAAAGACCTAACTAAGACTATCGAAAAGCAAGAAGAAAAACTGCAGAAAATGAAAACTATTCCTAAAGTATTGCATGAACAGTGTACATGAACAGTACATGTGACTCCTTTTTTATGCTTTTCTTCGATTTCTTCTCTTCCTTCTTGTGATCTTTAGTAGATAATCCTTATTTCCACTTCAAGTTGCAGATCCCATTGATAAGATAGCAATTTGATCTTTAAAGATTTGTGAAATTTCGAATTTGACTTGAAAACAAAATCTACAGAGTCTGTTCCTCTCTTTGCACGCGACCACGTGTAGTCTGTTCCTCTCTTTGCACGCGACCACGTGTAGTCATGAAATTGCTGCCAATATGGAATTTCATATTTCTTTGTTTTTTTTGCATCTTTTTAACTCAATTTCATCTCCCAACTATTGGAAATCATCTAAAAACAATTAAGACATAAATTCATTAATTTTGAATAATAATTTCAACATATGAAAGAGATTTATATATCAAATAAGTGCAAAATGACAACTTAACAAATTCCCCTACTCCAAACCTTTGCTCTCCCCCAAGAAAACATGCCAATCTACTACACTCTATCAATTCATCCTTCGTAAGATTAAGTGCACACAATCCATTAATTTGGGCCAGCAAGACTTAGATTGCACATACATCATAATCATTTTTCACCGAGTCAAAAATAAGACATCTTTGTTCAAAAAGTAAGTATGAAATCAAAGTGAATTCTTCTCACATATTTCTCTCTTACACTCAAGTGTTTGAGGTTAAAGTGTTTCTATCAAATCTCCCTCTAACAGATTGCACTGCCATAGGCTAGCAAATTCACTAGTTATCATTCATTCAAATTACATAAGTTCATAGATCATAAGGACTTTATTGTGGGTTATAATGGGGCTAGGTTCAAAGGTAAGGTAAGAAAAAATGGCAAAAGATTAATCATAAGCATTCACAAAGTACCAAGTAAAAGGGACACTCACGTTCAAATTCTGAGACAAACACATGAATACAAAGGACTATAACTACTGATTACTACCTAATGCTACCATGCTTTATTCTTGTTCTTTTTCTTCTCTTTTTTTTCCCCTTTTTTCTTTCTTTTTTCTTTCTTTCTTCTTTTTTTCCTTTCTTTTTTTGCTAAGAATAAGGGAGAGCAATAAAAACAAGAGAAATTACTAGCAACATAATTTAATAAACACATGAGTAGAAGTACCTATAAAAATATTTCAGAATACAATACAGAACGAAAGTCCCAAATTACTCAATGCTCCATTCAACTTGTGATAGAGTAAGGCTAAAGGAGTTTTTAGGTTTTAATGTAAGGTGATTAAATGAAAAACACAAGGTTAAAGGCTCAAACGTGCTTGCAAAGGGAAAATAATTAGGTGGGTCATTTTTAAGCTAAAGGGTCTAAAAACAAAGAAGGCTTTGGTCATTTCTATAACCCATGTAATAAATCAAATTCAATCCGATTCAATGCAATTTCAGAAGCAAACTTGATTAGAGGAGCATCACACAATCAAAGAAATAGAATGACATAAAGATGATGTCATTAAGGCTCAAATTCGCTCACAGGTTGACTTCAAGAATTCACCTTAATTCCATAATTACCTCATCATTCAAATGCCACAATTTTGACTAAGTTTACAATATCGGTTATTGCAATCAATCCTCCATCTTTTCTCGAACTATAACCTCTTCCTCTTCTAACTCCGCTTGCTCTTCCTTTATTACTTATGGGTTCTCTAAATGATCTCCACTCTCTGAAGGAATGCACAACTCCTCCGCATCACTCTCCTGTTGACTAAGAACTATTATAGATACTCGGGCTTCCATGCGCCCTACCATGTCCACTAAGTGGCTTAATTGATCTTCTAAGGTCTTCAAGCTACTCATCATTTCCTGCTGGAATTTAAGAGTGCTCGTCGTCAAACTCATTACGATCTCCTCCAAAGACATCTTATTAGCTTGTGGTGGTGATAATGGAGGTGAAGGCTCTGGCTGGAAGTAGGACTGCTTTTGATAGTAGCTCAGTGGAGAAGTGAATCTGCACTGTGTGTCCTGCAAAAAGGAACATGTATAAAAAGAATAACCCAAAAAAGAGCAAACTTCACATACCTTAGTTTGTTGGTCATCCCTTGGTACTTGCACAGCTAAAGGTGTGAAATTCGCCATTTGATGGTCAAAATTGGAAGTAGCAACAAATGGAAACTCAACATCATAATAAGGATAATATGAAAAATCAGAATCAAAAGCATACTGATAATGATCCATGCCGCTAAAAGATTGAAAAATTAGAAAAAACTGTGAAACTAAAACAAATAAAAGACAAGGTAACAAAGAGCAACAAAACCAAAAACAAAAACAAAAACATCACTAGAAAAACTATCAAAACATTTCCCGACAACGGCACCAAAATTTGGTACTGCTGTCACCTGCAACCAAATTAAAAATGAAACCAACTTTCATTAATACAAATTAATGTAGTAGTGAAAAGTGGGTATCATTCCCTCGAGGAATTTTAACGGTAAAAAGTTTACGAGTTCAAACTAAAATAAAGAAACGAAGGGGGGGTTTCAATTCACATAAAATTAAGAATGTAGAAATAACAAATATCGAAAATTGATAAAAGTAATTAGATCTAAAAATTAATAGACAAACCTTAGTTTCGGGTCACCAATGTTATCACGCTGATATAAATCCTTGATATAAAATTCAATTTATTAATAAACATTCATTGGGGGATGTTTTCTCGTAAGTGTAAATGAATAGAAACATGTATTCTACATATTCTTATCAACTAATAACCTAGATACGATCATAAGTTCAATTGATTGATAGCATTAAGAATTAAGAAACCAATGAATAAGATAATACATGTACGACATGCAATTAATCCAACTGAATGTCTTCTTAGAATTTCCCACTCTAACGTAAAAAAGGTAATCCTAATCGCTACTTGTGATTAACAAAACTGAACGTCACATTTCATTAATCTAGCTATTGAACGAATCAATCCCTAGTTGCGCACCTAGAAATCAATCAATTCAATTATATAAAATAATTTGGAAGATACTCAATGTTCATTAACAAAACAAATTTTATTGAAACATCTCACACATAATAGATGATAACACAGATCCCCTCAACCAAGAAAAGAGAGTTAGTTACTTATAGGGGAAATAGAAATCAACAAAAAAATAACCAAACGTAAAGTCTCCATCCCTGGGCTTTCCTAGAAAATTCAAAAACTCCTAAAGAAATACCGCAGAAAATGAAAACCTAACTAAGGCTATCAAAAATCAAGAAGAAAAACTATAGAAAATATGAAAACTATTCCTAAAGTTCTGCATGAACAGTGTGCGTGAACAGTACATGTGACTCCTTTTTATGCTTTTCTTCGATTTCTTCTCTTCCTTCTTGTGATCTTTAGCAGATAATCCTTATCCCCACTTCAAGTTGTAGATTCCACTGATAAGATAGCAATCTGATCTTTAAAGATTTGTGAAATTTCAAATTTGACTTAAAACAAAATCTGCAAAATCTGTTCCCTTCTTTGGACGTGGCCACGTGTAGTCATGAAATTACTAACAATCTGGAATTTCAGATTTCTTTTTTTCATCTTTTTAAAGCAATTTCATCTCCCAAGTGTTGGAAATCATCTGAAAACAATTAAGAAACAAATCCATCAATTTTGAATAATAATTTCAACATATAAGAGAGATTTATATATCAAATAAGTGCAAACTGACAACTTAACATGTCTAAATGCTCTTATATGTCTCTAAAGATACCAAACTATACTCTGATACCAAAAATTGTAACACAACACTACCATATGACATATGACTGATATTCTTGAGAATATCCGAGCACATATCCTACGGGAGTGGCATGTCATAGTAGTCACATTCATCTAATATGGCATCATACACATCATAAGTAATCATAAAAACAACTTATCTCATTTCATTAACAAAACATGTTTTACACTTTTATTTCATTACAAACCGTTCATATATTTACATTGCAGAAATCATTTGTGATCACACTATTTTAAACAAAAGATTCTACATGAAATGAAAACTATATAAAGTACACTATCTAAAATCCTCAGATGACAGCTGACCAGACCTTTGAGCCATATCTTGATCTAAAATAGACAGTACTAAACTTCAGTTAGCTTCTCCCCTAGCAAGGTCTCCTCTCACTACCTAAAAATCAATGTTGTAATTTTGATGAGTTTTGTGAACTCAGTGAGTAAACCATCATCGATGTGTTCACTTAAAACAGAACACATATATATCAATGAATAAAATATAGCTCAATCAAAGTAACGCTTCATTCAGAGATATAACTCATATTCTACAATTTTCATCATAATAAAAGAAGCATTTAAAATACAATCACTTTTTAAGTCATTCTAGAAGCACATTCTGAATGCAAAAATATCATGTAATCATTTCAAAACATACGACTCATTTATCACAATTCTTCATATCACCATCAAAGTCATAAGCATTTCTCAATAGCAACATAACATAGTTCAACTCTCATTTTCAATCAATATCATGAACACATTTAACGATACAAATACAAAAGCAAATGAGACTTATTCAATTTTAACTTTGTTGTGACAGAGTGCCTATTTCACTGTCTCGTATCCGTTGTGGATACCAAGCTCATTAATTGTTGAACTTGAGACTTTGATGCGCATAACTAAACTTAAATCTCTTGTCACATTGGCTACTCTAGTCACAACTCCTTTATGTGAACATGCATCATGTAATGGAGTATCATAGTTCAGATAATATATCATCAATCACTTTCCATCAATGAGAACATTTAATTTTCATAGTTCATTGGATCTAAGTTCAGCATTCAACAAATAGTTGAGCATTCAATTTCCTTATTCACATTCAAATCATGAACACTCCCAATACAGTCCAAATATTGAACTCCTCAGACAATCAATTGTTTGGAATCAGTAATATCAAAATTATATTAATATCAATTTAATATATAAGAATTAAGTTTAATCAACAAAATTTGAACAAAACACATTACCAATCGAAATCTCACATCTAGGTTACCCACTATACATACAATTCCAACAGAAGCATAAATATTTGAGTTTACACAACTAGGTTAACTCATAGTGCACTCCAGTTGGCTATTGCCTCGACGTGCCGGTAATGTCTGGATGGTTTCGGTCAATATGTGCCTCTAAATCAAACAATAAAAACATGTACAAATTACTAATTGATCAATCAAATGAATGCTTAAAGTTACACATGTATATGTATCATGTTTAATGCATGCTCAATTGATTATTCTGGGTATGAAATCTTATTCACAAATCATACTTATACATTCATCATGGTTTGTGCATCATTTAGTTTGCAATTAGGTTTATACCTTAATACACTTGATCACGTTCAATTCATCACTCACACATTTATCACTATTTTTCGTAGGATTTTGCACTCACACAATTTCCTAGTTCTCACTCAGTCATTCCCAATTCATCACTTACATACCTTGAATCACATTACATTTATGAGAACATATTTATATCATTATCAACTTAGATTTTACACTTATCCTTGAACATTTTTCATGATCAAAAAAATCCTTATAATACACACACAATTGGTACTTTACATATGAAATTTTGTAAGCTAAATCTATATATTTACTAAAATTTTTCCAGCAACATATACTCATACATTCACCCAATTCTCATTCATAACTACCCTATATTCTTCATTACCCATTTTTACATACTTTATACTCATTATCTATGCCCTAAAGATCATATTTGCATTAAAAGAACTCGTTTATTCCTTTAACAAATCAGAATTTCCAGATTTGAACTCAACACATCAAAACAGTCCCTTATGACTTCAATTAACCACATGAACTTATCAAAATCTCTTCTGGCTAAACTGTTTCACAAAAACGTTAATAAGACATCAATAATCATTTTTTCATGTTTTATACTTTGACTAATTCGAGCTCTAAAGTCCCCAAAAATTAGGAAATAATATAAGGTTCCTGCACAGGGGTCTGTCACAGACAGTATTAAGAAAACAAGCATAACTCAAGCCCTAGTCACTATTTAATCAATCCACTTTCACAAGACTCGATCTAAGATCTAGATCTACAACTTTTATTGTTTAAGTTTCGTCAAATTCATGCCCTAAAGATATGTAAAATAGGTCAAAAGATACAACTCTAATTTTCCAGATATTTGCTCAAGACAGATTTTTGGGTCATTTTGCATAGCCCTTTTGATATAGAAAATGAGGTATTTAGGCAATACATCCTCCAAACAAATATGCCTGTATGTCTTAAGTTTCTAACAACAATAAGTTCATGCAATTGGGTTTAGTAGTCTGCGAGTTATACTCCAAATAATATAGACTATTCTCACACTACAACAGCACCCTATACTCAACTTCAATCTAAAATTTGAAACCCTTAAAAATAGAATTCAAATTTAATTCCTTCATAAAAATTGTATCCATATATCTCTTCTTTAGTATCAATTAAAAATAATCCCATTTGGATAGCTACAGATAAAGATATGGCTAAAATACAGATGCATGTTCATTGAAAACACTACAGCTAACATATTCTAGCACACTTTAATCATTAACATCATATGTAATTCATCCTAACTCATCATCATCAATTCACTATCATAACATGCTATAAACACTAATCATTTACTTAAATCCATTTCCATCTTAAAAGATCAAACTAATCCAGTACTCTAAGCAAGAAGAAACATCATATATTCAGGGTAAAATTTAGATGGATTTCGGCTATGTTTAGTAAGGAAACTTCAAGTTGGTCTTTTACTGTAAGGATAAAACATGGATTATTTGTCCAAAAATTAGGCATAACTATAAGCAAGGTCATGGGAGTGAAAGAAGAGAGTTTCAGTGACTTGAATGAGAGAAGAAAAAATAAGAAATGAGTTGAACCAAGTTTGCTCCTGCTGAATGTTACACCTAAAATGTTAGGTGTCATCTAATGAAATGGCCACATGTCTAAAGGCATGTTCAACATTTATCAATTATAGGTGCTGCCATATGTTACCATTAAAGTTAGTCACATGTCATTTAAGGACAGCATCCATTTGTCCATTAATCAATGCCATTTGTTATTAACTTAGTAGGCCATTTGTACTACAATGATCAACACCAAATATCACTCAATTATAGGCTTAATCATTCTAATTTTTATGTATCAATTTATCATATCACTTCGCATTTTTCCTAGACCAAATATACATTATAATCCCTCAATTTTTCAATTATATCAACTAATTCCAAATTTACTACTTGTAATCAATCATACTAAAATTCAACGCATAAACATGTTACAATTCACATAATGAACATTTTAAACTTTTCACACCCCGAAATAAATCAATTGAGTTCATATGCTATCTTTTTATCGCATTCGAGTTCATATTTCATATGTATATATGCTAATGATATGCATGTGAATGAAATGCAAATTCATGAATTCCAGTGACAACTAATGCTCTAGCCCTCAATATGGAAATCGGGTTATTACAATATATGTCCTATAATTCAGATTTTTTTTTGCATTAGGTAGATCCAGGTATATCAAGAAAAATAATCTTAAAAAATTGCAAAATATTTTGAACCTCTTATATTAAAAGTAAAAGAAGGGCCCTAAATATTAGAGAAGATTAATTTAAAAGGAATAGATGACATATAATTGTTATTATTAAAAGTTAAAGCATGATGTTTAGATAACTGACAAGGTAAATAATCAATAAATTTTTATTTAACAATCCTAATAACCTACTGGAAATTAAAGGATTCAAATGCTAATGAGAAATATTAACGAGTGTGCCAAGTTCTAGATATAACAACACCACCACAACTGAACTAACTTTAGGGTGAATAAAGTCAAGTAAGCTCAAAAAATCATCCCTTGTTATGCCCTATGCCAAGAATCTACCCCATCTTTAAATCCTGCACATGATATTAATGACTTTAAAAATGAACATTAAGACTAAGATCATATAGTTGAATTGTTGGTTTATTGCCTACAGCCAATCATTTTAGTTGTAGTTTAGTAACAAAATATTTAAAGACATTCTTTATCTTATACATGTTTAGATGATTATGAGAAAGTTCATAAGATAATTATACGTTGCAAATGAAATTATAACGAGATTATATTTATAAGATTCATATTATATATATGTATGATCCCTAAATTGTTCCTAGTCATTATTATATTAGATTGGACATTAATAGAACACAAAAAAACTAGCACATGTTATGTTTTCCTTATAAAGGAAGTAGTCGATCTTATAGGCTAAAATATGGAAATACTTAAACAAATGTATGGGTGTTTGTTACATAACAAGTTCACTGAACAAACCGGATATGAGAAATCCAATTAGAACATTACTTATATGTCTACGGAAATCTCACTGTGATGATTGTATAAGTGATCCTTTAAATTGAGGTCAGCAAAGTTATCATGTATGGGGAATGCTATGTTTTAATGCTACTTATGACTTACTTAATCATAGGTCGGTCAATCGATAGTCATTGGATATAACACAAACTATATGGAGGTAGCTAAGTGAGTAAGATAGGATTCATCACCCTAAAGTAATTAGGGAGAATGGTATGTTGCATTTAATTAGTATTGATTCAAAAAATCCTTAGCTAAGGTAGAATGACGTTTTGTAAATAGTTTACAAATGTCATTAATTGAATCGATAGCTAATGTCGAAGAACTAATATGATTGGACTAAAAATATAGTAGACATTAATTCCATGCTTTATGTCTAATCAAAACATTATATGATAAAATGATTGAACTATACAAAAAAATCATGCACGGAAAGCTTAATCTGAACCACTTTGACGTTACTAAATATTTGGGTGGTCATGATGTGTTGCTAAACGTCAATCTTAATCAATGATTACAAATTGTTTAATTGAAGAATTAAAAATAAATTAAAAGGAATTTTAATTTATCTAATTCTAATTATGAATTATAATTATAATTTACAATCATTGTCAACATATTTGGAAACCTAATGGGTCTCATATATAAAATAAATTGAAGAGAGTAAAGTTATTTTAATTAAGTTAGCTTATAAAAATTGAGAAACTTTATGATTAAATATGAGATATTTAATAAATAAGGATCAATATGAGATATTGGATCTTATTTGAGCATAATTGGCATTTAATTGTTTGTAATTCTAATTAAATTTAACCAAAACCTATTATAAATAGGATTAAGTTTTAATGGAGTTAATACTTCTTACTTAACTCTCTCTATAAGAGTTACAGAGTTCTCTCAACTAATTCTGTAGATACCGTTACAGGCCAGACATTTGTGCGACTACAGTAGTTGAGATAGATCAGTTTTGAAAATGGTTCGAGGGATATGACAAGATAAGGATCAAGATTTAGAATAAGGTACCGATTACGATTTATGATTTATTATAATTTATTTGTTAATCATATTATAGAATTTAATTGATCTTGGTTTTTGGGAAACTAAAATACCAAAAAGTTTTGTAATTATTCCAATGCGTTCAAGAATAGATCACGTCCTGGTTTCCCAACTTGAATAATATATGTCAAATTAAGTGACAACTTTGGAACCAATAAGGTATTTGGTAATGTAAGGTTAGATGTAGACATAATACCAACATGGCTAACAGACATATGCAAAATTATAATAGTGTGTATTATGCAGGCTTGTTCAACTATTCGTTCATTTTTGAATAATAAAAGTACAAAACTCATATGATTGCAATATGTAGAATCAAGATACAAAGAATTTGTACATGGTGTGACTGACAAGGTTAAGGTTATAGAATAATCAGATTGAGAGTAAAGAAGTGGCCGTTTAAGGGTATCAATATTAATTTGATCAAGAAGTGTACCAAGGTCAGAATTAGAAGGCCTAATGGAATCCTAAGAGGTTACAGTAATGAAAGAGGAAGGGTTACGTCGTTGTTGTCAAGACTTTTGTATATAATCCTTTTTCGATGGTTTGATTGGATATTCGGATATCCAATGCCTTAGTTCTTTACAATAATTGCAATTGCCCTTCCTTGGAGTATGAGAACTTGTTGATCTTGTGGATTGAATAGTACTAAGACAGTGTCAATAGAACAATGAGATTTTAGTGCAGCTAACTTGGTTTCCTTAGAATGTAAAAATGTATCACGATGTAAAAGTGATCCACGTGTTAGTCAACCCTCCACTTTTGACATTTATATATAGCCTCCATAATTGAAAAAAAAACAATAGTTTGTGTTTGAATTTTATTTGGTTTCCTTCTTCTTTTGTTATATAAAGAGACAGGAGAGGATTGCATTATTTGTAATGAATAAAAAGCAAGAGAGTGAAGAGAGAAATTATTAGTAAGTGGGAGAGAAATTTAAACAGTCTTCATTAAGTGCTTAATCAGATGGTCGTTTACCGTTTGATTGAGCTCAGAATTTGAAGGCTTACTCAATAATGGTAGTAGTTCATATCCAACGATCAAAATCATGATCGGAGTTTTGATTTTCTGATGATTCGTGATCAAAGTAGGATTGACTTTCGGGATCCTTAAATTTCGGCATTGAGCAATTTTGATCAAGCTCATGATTGGATAGTGAAACGTGGTTCAATTGGTCTGAAACTTTGACAGCTAGTAGAGGACACATTGATCTTGATATCCAGCAGTGGGTTTAATATTTGGAGGCCTTTTAGGTGATTTGCTCGGACTGTCTTAGAGTGTGTGATTTCGGGTGATTTCACAAACTCTCTTATTGATTTCTCTTATTGTTGTTACTGATATTATTGCCAAGAATTGTTGTATTCTTAATGTTGTTGTTGCTGCCTCTAGTGGGATACCAGAGAGAACTTGTTGTTGTACCCATTATTTGTTGATACTGGAGATTTTACCTAGATTGCGGTACAATGGCTTTTACTCCTCACATCGAGAAGGTTTTTCACGTAAATCGCAATGTGATTGTGTTAGGTGCTGCATTAGATTATTTATTGCCTAATTATTTCCTAAAGGTTGACACAAGTAGAGAGAATTAATTTATATCAAGGGTCGTGAATAACACATTGTTATTGTATCGACTAATTAGTTGGTCATTTTCGTTACGTCTATCGGCGTTTCTCCCATCACCACCTCCCAGTCAAAATTCAGGTTGAAGAGACATTAAGAGCTTCATTACATTCATGTGATCTTGTTGTTGTGCACATAACTCAGCATCTCTTTCGGTCATGCCACTTTAGATTAGAAGTAGCAAGTTGGTCCCAAATTGTGAGAAATAGTGAAAGAAAATCACATACAGATTGTTCAGTTTCTTATTTTAGATGATGCAATTATTCTGGTAACTGAAATTGGTGAGCAACGTCAGAAGTAGAGTAACGTTTAGCAATCATATCCCAAACCTCTTTTGTAGTTTTAAAATGGCCAAAATGCCGTTTGATTAATGGTTCACATGTGTCGCCGAACTATTTGAGAATTTAGTAATTTTTGTATTCCCTTTTTTCTAATCGTTCTTTGAATTTCTTGAAATTTTGTCATGCTTTTCTTTTAGCTCAACAAAATCACCTATAACGTAGCGCCATAACTTGCGAATTCGCAAAAAATTGGACATTTCTTGGGTCTACAACACATAGTTAGTTCTATCAAATGAAACAACATTGCATTTGGTTATATCGTGTTTATGTTATTATTAATGCAGTCATCACCACATTCACCAACCAAATCACATTTTATTTAGAGCATCAAGTCAAGAAACTCATAC